>JAJMJJ010000113.1:0-43263 GCA_030568955.1 Geotrichum siamense (nom. inval.) | reverse complement strand
AAAAAAAAAAAAAAAAAAAAAAACAGCCTCTCGGATCATATCCCGTCCTCACACAAGCCTTAAATATTTTCGTTAACAGATACTAAAAGTTATGAATTTCCCATAAAAGCACCAGTGCCTCGCCAGTTACCCTGTCAGGTAAAGGTGCTTTGTTCTGTGGGATGCTTCGTATTGCGTTTTCTCCTTTTGTATTGGTGAGATCTGGCTACCTTTCCTCGGTAGTATCAGAATTTGTTCTCCTAATTTTAATTTACCTGGTCTCTGACAGGAATCTATTCCACTATAGTTCGCGTTTTTTTCCAAAGTTCTTCGTAATATTGCCCCACTCGTCTCTTAGATTGGAAACCCTTGCATGGGGTTCAACTGTTATCACTACCTTCCAAGCCTTCCAAATATCGTTATCCTTCAGGTTGGTAAGATAGTTCCTCCAGGATTCCTTCCTCATCTAGGCCTCCTGTTTATGCGGCCTAAATCCATTCATTTCTTCTACGCTCTGTTTGGATTCACTCGTAAATCTTTTTCTTTTCTAGACATTTTTTATGTAAATCAGTTAGTTCATCATTCCAATATTTCTTACACATTTTGTTTATTTTTATCTTTGGTGCATTATCTCTAAAAGCGTTAACTAGTAACTCCTCTAGCCACTCGACGGCCTGATCAATCACCTTCACCTTATTAAGACTCAAATTCTCTATGGTTTTGCAACCCGGCTATACGTTTTGCTCGATTTGATCCCAGTTTGCCTTTTTGAAATTGTACAATTTGTTTTGTAATGAGAACCCTCTAGATGGGTGCAAATTTATCGATCTAACCTCCCACGATATTATTTTGTGATCTGAGGTCGTATCATACTTGTCATCGTTTGCATCCTGGACATTTACCTTCGGAGCTATATCAGAAGACACTACCACTAAGTCAAACACTCCACCCCACGTATGAGTGGATACCAATTTTTCCGAGCTAATTTCCATCTGCTCCCTATCTAACTATTCTACAAATTTATCCGCATTGGAATCTATCCTAGCTTCTAGGTTCTACCTTTGATGTCTCAGGTTGAAATCACCTACAATGATTGAATTGGAGACAGTTCGTCCTGTATGGCTGTTCATGTAATGAATGAGGACACCATAAGGAAACTCGGTGCTGTGATCCACCCTATTGTGAATTTTAGTAATATTAATATTGTTTATACTTTTCGTGAAGGTATCTGTCTTTGTTAATGTTTCAATTTTCTTAATAAATATTCTGATTGGAGAGTTGACTCTCACATGTATGACGACTACTCTCACCCACTTTGCAGTCTCATCATAAAAGGGAATCCAATCTTTGATTGTGTACTATCGGCCCTCTTTCATGTCTTCTTCCACCCTCTTGTTATTCTTGACCATGACCGGTTCTTGTAGGAGTAAAATATCTTGATCAATTTTTCGAATATAGTTCTATTAGCTGCGTGAGTTTTACCACGTTGTAATTGTAAATTTCTGATATTGTAATTTCTTGTTCAGTTATGTTTTCAGGTTATTAATTTTTCATGGGGCTCTCGGTGGCTGCATTCTGTTCCTCTCTTGTCACCTCTGGGGCTTCCAACTTACTATGATCTCACTCTTTGGCAATCTCTGGATCTTCCTCTCAATGTACTTGCTCAATCTGTGAAATAACCACATGATTCGTCGGACTCTCATGCTAGCTGATTTTTCGTCCTCATCACTCTTGAAATGTACCAGTACGAATTGCTTACCGTTCCTGTCCAGCCCCATTGTAATCTCTGTGCTTTTCAATTCAACTCCTAATGATGATTCTATACCTGCAGCAATTCCTTTAAGAGTAGCGTTTTGGTTGACTCCGCATAAGACTGTCTTGGGCCAATTTCTTATACCTTGTATGGCGTAGTCACTTTGGAACATTTTATGGATCCAGACCTCTCGTGCTTCGCAGATCTTATCAGTTTTACAGTGTAGTTTCTCTTGAGCGTTATGTTTACTACAAGGATGTTATATTTGCAGCCAATCTCTCAGCAAATTTAATAGATCTGTCGTTTTCTCGGAAAACCTTTGAGTATATTCCAATGACATGGTAATTGTGTTTTTCTAGCTACTCTAGTTGTGATACAGTAGCTGCAACATCCGCATACGATTTTCTTGTCGACTTTTCCATATTTGCCATTCTAGTATTGACACTTTGACTATTTCTTTGTGTTGTTCCCTTGATCGCTTCAACAACCCGTCTCACTTCAGACAACTTCACTTCTTTAACCTCTTGTTTCAAACTTTTGAGTGTTCCTTGTCCATATTATCGGGGAAACCTTCCTCAGATATTTTCATGACTTTCGTTTTGATGGCCAATCCGAAAGTGCCGAATAATTTCCTCATATACATTTCTGTAGGTTTCCTTGGAAATTGTGTTAATTATTGTAATATCCTCTAGGACGTCGGTTTTTCTGTCGATGGATTTGACGGACTCCTCCATCTTTTTAATTAAGTCCTCTAGTCCGTCCTCACTTCTGATAAACTTGTCTAGTTGTTCCCCTCTCACCTTGTCAGATTCTTTACTTCTTAGTTCGACATCGTCATCATGGCGGTGAACCTGTCCTGTAAGACCACGAAGTATACCATCAAAGCCCCCTATGTCGTTTCAAAGCTCTCTAACCTCTGGTTGAGAGTTCAAAAGTTTTTTTGTGATTTTCGATTTTTTCAATTTTTTAGTTTTTTTGAATTTTTTTTTGTCGACATATTTTTTTGGACATCTCCTTCTTAGTGATCATAGCCTCTTCTTCCAGGGGCTTGATCTGCAAATTCTTGTCCTCGGACCACTTGTTGATTCTATCTTTCATCTTCATCTAGACATTTTGTTCTTTGACTTTTCCGGCGATCTGGTTTTTCTCATTCTCAAGAGTATTACAGAAGTCCCAAAGTTTTCTGAACTTACCATAATTTTTCTTCTCGCTGTTATCTTTGATTTCAGCCTTTGAGTTTACCCTTTAGATAACTTGTTGAATCAATTCCTGAAATCTTCTCGCGACTATCCTAACTTCCTGAGCCATACTGTACAACCCTTTCAAGCTACTTTCAACATATTTAGATTCCTCTTGAATTTATTGATTCAAAGTTACCGAAGCCCTTGTAGAGTTCTAAAAGCTCGTTTCCCCATAAGGGTGCATCGATTCGAGAGGCGAGTTTAAGTTCCCTAGGCCAGAATAAGTCGGCTCCGCTGGTTCCTACTACAGCATTATAGATTTCTATATTTGCTTTACATTCTGTGAGAGCGCTCCTGGAAAGCTTCTTGCTCCAACCCTTATCAACTTTTCGTCGATCTCCCACTCTTCATCTGTTACGTCTTCGCTTCAAAGTTGCAAATCCCTGTCCCTCGAAAAACTGACAAGCCAGTTCAACACCCTCCCCTCTTCTGATCAGAGTCCTCTTCCATACGGTCAGGACTGGGTTCTTGATTTTCGATGTTGGTGTCTGAATTCATTTTCGGCGTTTTTTTTAATTTGTCTCATGATTAATTTAACGTTTAAAAATTTCCTTCATCCGACTTACCCACGTTTATTGGCAAGGAGTAACCTGACTTTATGACAGAGAGTTTTGGGACAAAAGTGTCTAAAAAGAGTATGTACGGCTAATTTCCTGACAGTTTATTTATATATGAGATCATCCGAATTTTCATTTTCCATTTTCATCCCCGAACCCCAAATCTTATTTTTACGCTACATCATATTTTACGCGTCAACCATTTTTCAAAGAAAAGAAAAAATAAAGTAACAAAACATACAGAGAAGTACGAAAATTACTATGACGGAAACTCATAAAAGGCATATTGAAGAACTTGAAGAAGAAGAAGATGGAGATACAGAATTTGAAGATGTTCCATTAATAGTCGACAATTCTAATTGTGAACAAATTCCAGATCCAGACCTTTTCTTGACCGAGGATCCCGATAATGATGGAGATGAAAGTAATCCTGAAGGTGGTGGATTTATTCCTACTTCGCATCAAGAACCAACAATTTTTATTTCTGTTCTGTCACCAGCACCAGCTTTACCCTTCCTTCAGCCACAGGGTAAGAATCGGAAAAAGAAGGTGTTGTCAGAAACTCAACAGCGGAAACTGCTAGATTTTCTTGACGATAAATTAATGACAATACAGCATGACTTTGTCGTGAAAAATGAAGGTTATGGTGTGTCAAAGATGGTTAATCAGATTGAAGAAGTCGTCGACGTGATATGGTTCAGTATCGTTAACTCTACTCCAGCTCGCAATTCACTAGATACCCAAAACGGAGATACATCCAGAGATATCCTTTTTGGCCAAAGTCACTACTTACTCACGATATCTGACTCACTACCTGAATTTATTTCCAGCATACCTCTAGCAGATGATGTTCCCACAATTGGTAAGCTCGTACGATTATTTCAAAAACTGGATCAAATGTTTGCCTGGCTTCTGGACAAGAATTTACTCACAAAGACTGAGACTGTACGACTTGAATCAATTGCTGAACGATCTCGTGTAGTCGTTATGAAGAACTATGCGGAGACAGAAGGATTTGAAGAGGATATTGGAAATTTGTACGCATTGACATTAGATAGGATTACATGACATGCTAGTCATGTTTATGTACACAACTAGTGCTTTCATGTAGACAGATTTTCATCTAGGTACTCTGTCCTACATACCTATTTATTTTTTAATACCATAGTAATAATTATTTTCTCAAGGATTTACTAATGCAAAAATCTTCTGCGCCGACCGTTTTTTATTTATTCTTATTCTATTCTAAGCTTAAGGAAAAATCTATCACGAACTTTGTAGACATAGAGTGGCACACATCCACCTTTTTTCCTTGAAACGTTTTGTATTTACTTTAGAAATTACATACTGTTTCTATATGAGCCAGCTTGTGCTATGTGGTCAATACCACTGATTGAAATGCAAGAGTTTATTTTATGTAACTTGAATCATGAATTTCTATTGATAATACACAAGTCAATCGATTCAGTGTATTGATGTGTCATATATTATTCCCAAAAGGTATTTGTATTATAACAAACATCTGGAGTTATGATATCATATGACCGCAAGCAACATTTCATTTTATACTCACATCCCTTATTAATTAGTTGTAATATGAATTGAACAATAAATCAATAAATAATGCTAACAACAAAAAGTAGTAAGTCAAAAAAAAATATAGCTTGTTGTATTTTATTTGTTTGTTTGTTAGCATAAAAAAAAAGACCTATGTACTATATTATTATATTATTCGGAATTTAAAAATGAAATATATGACTACTACAAGTGTGTGTGTGTGTGTGTGTAATTTAGTATGCTTGTTGATCCCCTTTCACTTAATAGTAACTTCCTTTTCCGGTTTTCATTCCTTTTATTTATCCCATACATTTTTTCTTATACACCAAGTCCAAACTTTTGCGATGTTTTGCAATCCATCCATGTTCGAAGCATTCTTCAGCACTCATTCTTTCTGCAGGATTAACTTTTAATAAATTAGCGACAAATGATTTACCTTCAGTGGTAATTCTTGACCATTCTTTCGTATTTAAGTACAATCTACCATTTCTGGCATTTTTTGCTGTTTTCATTGAGTCTTGCTCATCATAGAATGGTGATATACCAGTGAGTAATAAATGAGTAATAACACCTAAACTCCACATATCACATTTGGTAGTGTACCCAGGTTTGGCCATTCCTTGGAGTCCAAACCCAACTTCAGGGGCACAGTATTCAGGTGTTCCAATCACTGTGTTAAGTCTTGTGTTAACTTCGGTTTTTTTTGATATACCAAAATCTCCAAGAACTACTCGTGATCCAACAAGAGGAGAAGTTAGGAGTACATTATCAAGTTTTAAATCTCTATGGGCAATTCCACGTTCGTGAAGGTAACGAAGAGCATGAATTATTTGATATATAATAACCAATGACTCCGCTTCAGAAAGTGCATGTAAAGTATCTGAAGACTTGATTAGATAACTAAACAAGTCGCCACCAGTTAAAAGGTCTTCAAAGATTAATATATGATTGTTGAATGTTGCAGTGCAGTAAACTTTAACAATATTAAGATGATCAAGATTTTTCAAAATCCTTGCTTCCTGTTCTGGTTCAAAATTTTTCTTTTTTGTAAGTAGCTTAGATATCTTGCAAGCGAAATGTTGATGTGTTTCTATGTTATACGCCATTCTGACCTCCCCAAAGGAGCCACTTCCAATAACTCTATTTGTTATCTTAAACCCATCAATTTCTAAACCTGTGATATAGCTCAATTCCGATTTTACTGGATCAGAGTTATTATTGCTGGCTGAATGTTGGTAGTAGGTGAAATTTATCATTTCACACATTGAAAGTTTATCACCATGCGAAAGTAAGACTGACTTCCCTCTTCCAATGAGATACCCATTAAGGAAAGTACCATTCATGCTAGAATCCTGACAATAAACCAAAGGGGCTGACGTTGTATCAAATTGAACTGCGTATATTTTGAGATGGTAATTGCTAACGTATTCTTGACTATACACCTGATCACATCGTGTGCTCCGTCCGAGAACCAATCCTTCAAACAAATCAATTTGAAAAATCTGATTTTTCTCTTGTGTGGTATCGATAAGAACACCAACTATTTTCTGTTCAGATTCTGGCATGTATATTTATTACTATAACGAAAAGTAGAAGATATGTTGGTCTACAGTATATAATTTTTTTTGTTTGTCAATATAATGACATGCTTAATGGGATGATTACAGGGATGAACCAAATTTCAGTCAGAAAGTTCAGCCGCTCGATGGTATTTTTATTTTGTTTTATTTTTGGACAAAATGGATAAAGTAATACACCTCATAATGATTTCTGCTGCATATATTACAAATGTCAAAAAAAAAAAAAAAAAAAAAAATGAAGCTACGCTATGTACAGCTAATTTTTTTTTAAGAATAACAATTTCAGTGTAGTATCATATTCTTTAAATCGAAATTGTTTTATTTGCTGATTCTCAGCAGATAAAACAGATTGAAACAAAAAAGGAAACCTAATCAGTTTGTTTTCGCTTTGTCTAATCATATTTTGAGCTATCATCATTGAGATATAGATGAATTGAGTTCCTAAGGAGCTTGGTCGAATTTCATTTATGAAGGTTTCAGAAGCACATGAAGAAGACATATAATGCTGAACAGATAATAAATTTAAACCAATGTTCAATGTATTGAAAAAATTCTCAGATTACGTAAATGCATATAGCGTGCAGGCCCATTCCAAGAAACCAATAACATAGCATAACAGATCTATAAAATAACAACCTAATAGTCTCAAATTTCTCTCACCAATGCAACAATGAGACAGTAAAGAGAAACAAAGAAGAACAATAGATGGTAAATCAACTTGATATAACTCTCCTTTTTGTGCTTTCCCAATGTACGGAAGATTTCAGTAGCATCTAACAAATAGGTGTTACTTCGGAACTTTTGTACATTGTGAGCAAGAATAGGAACAGTTGCAAAAAACGAGAACCAATATCCATTCAAGAGGAACACGATACACATAAATCCTTGAATAGCTCCTTCAGGAAGGATATACTAAAATAGATGTTAGTAGTGCAGATGGGGGAGAAAGAGAGGGGGGAGGAAAAGACATACTTGGTTAAGTCTGTTACAAAGATCAATAGGATTGATGTAATCTAATAAATAATGTTAGAAATATGCATCGCCTAGATTTCAGAAATATGTGATAAACGTACCTGCTTCGAGATCGCTGTACAGAATGGTGAAGTAGATCTGAAATCCCAGATTGATGACGTTGGTGAGGATTGCTAACAGATATATGCTAAATCATAATGTTAGAGGACAAAACTACAACGGCTAGAAATAAAACAAAAGGCCAAAATACTAACAATGGCGCAGCGGTCATAATGAAAATTAATAATGAAGATTTAACGTTTTGGCGATTATTGAAAAAGGTTTGTTATTGCTGGAGTCGTATTTCGCAGCACAGAAAACTCAGTCTACATACCCCTGCCCTACAAATTTTTACGTAATAAGACTTAGACTTCATTTGTGGGACTGTTTCTTTTCTTTCTTCATCATCATGACTTCTTTCCTCTTTTTTTTGTCAACCTACTTGTTGACCTCTAAAGGTCCAGCAGATATTAGTTAAACCATGGATAGGTCAATATATGAAGGTCCTCCTTATATGCATATTGGTGCCATCACTGATGAGTTTGTCCAGAAGTTTAACCAGAGTTCAGGGAACTGGTCTAAACTTTGCCGTGAATTAAAAATCAGAGTTAACGGAGATATGCCCACATATCAAATAATCGAAAGAAACATAAAAAACCGAGTAGATGGTGTGAAAACCAAAGATTTACCAACTAAAAAGGAGGATCCCAAATTTCCTGATGAAAATCCACTTATATTTGGAGATGAATTAAAGATGGATGTGACACCAACAAAAGTTATCGATCCTTTCACGTATAAATCAGCACACCTTCAAGATAGTCGTTTGGAATCCGGTAATGTTCCATATACGGTTTCTGATAGTAAAAGTATTTTGTACTTCCTGACCAAGGAAAGAAATATATTGGTCAATACTATTCATCATGGTGTGTCATGTAGTCATTGTGGTATGAGTCCAATTATGGGACCAAGATACTACTGTGCCACCTGTGCCGATTATGATCTTTGTGAAACTTGCGAATTTTCTGGAGTTCATCCTAATTTTCATGACATAATTAAAATCAATATTCCAATCCCAATGATGAAAGCGCCACGATTTCAATGGAAAACTTGCGTTCCAATAAAATCATTGATCCGAAGGTTTGAACCTCCAGCAGAAATGGATCAAATCACGGCTTACAATATTGCTAGCAGATTGCATACTTCCCCTGTCTATATTTCAGAGATGTACAAGTATTATCAACCTCTTTGCGACGTCGAGCAACCTGTGTTAGGACTTTCTAGAGCGGCATTCTTGGAGTTAACACTAGGGTTCCCAGCAGGCGAAGTGTTTGAAAGTGCATTGTTTAGATTATACGATCGCGATAGTGATGGAATTATCTCATTTGAAGAGTATGTTTCTGCTCAGCTACTATTCACGAATCAACGAGACTCGATCTTACTAAAACGATGTTTAGAAAGTTTTGATTATCGCGGAAGAGGATATTTTACATTCCAGGATATTCTTGAAATATATCGTGGATATTTACCATATTTAAGTAACATACTTCCGTTTGTGGAGGATTTTTCACCAGATTTAAGAGGTTTAGATCACTTATGGGGAGGAACTAAACCATTTAGTGCCGATATGCCTAGTAATGTTGATGATTTGGGCCTGCTTTCTACTCTCTGTGTCCAACAAAACTTGCTATTGGAAAAATTAGGAGTTGAATGCAGTTTTTTAAACATGTTCGACTGTAGTCCAAGGGTTTTGTCCAGAACAGGTATTGTCGGTGGAAGTGAATGGTTTAGTGATCAGGCTCCCCACTTTAAATTAATTAAAAAAATTTTACTTGAGTTTTTTCTGGATTGTAACTGGAAAGTGTCTGATAAAATCTATAGAAAACAGTGGGAAAAAGCTACAATTGATGTTAATGAGGAACCTAGGATGTTCCATATTTTGACTCAGTGGGCTTCAAGTAATTTCAAATCGAAGACTATAGAAAAGATTAGCTCGTCCTACGAACGTACAGATTATACGTTGGGTAGTCCATAGTTTTGAAAAGTGAAAAGTGTCCATAGGGAGACATAAATAGAAATATATATTATTTTGTTGCATTTAATTGTAACGTTTCTGACATTTTTCTATTACATGAGTTATGAGAATTAATATATAGGGACATTCATATTATAAATTGATGGTAATTTTAGTTTATTTTTTTCTTAGAGATCGAAGAGTCCATTTCTTTTTTCCATTCTAGATACTCATTTTTCACCACATCTTCCAAGTCATAATTCCCGATGGCCATTGAATCTTTCATGTGTAGCCATGGCCCAAAAACACTTACACCCCAACCTACTAAACCAAGGTATCTAGCAATTTTGACGACTAAAAACCATCCCGATCCTAAACATAGACCTAACAAAGCACCAACTGAAACCTGTGCAGTTGTATGATAAGACAAATAAACTCGAGAAGCAGCCACAGATATGGCCGTAAAATATAGTCCTAAAGCACGTAAAAAACGTGGGTTATGAAGGACCAAATAAGTTGCAAAGAAAAAAATGAATTGAGCATGAGCTGAAGGCATGCCGTAACCATCACCATCTGTATATTTTCCGTCAATCAATTAGCACATGAAGAAAACAATGAACATCAAACAAATACAAATAACTAGATTGACTTACATTTAGGACGGTCTTGCTTGATAAAGTTTTTGAGTAAATAATTGAAACATTCAGCTAAAACTTGACCGGCTGCCATTAAACATGTTTCCGCTTCTCTTCGAGCAAAAAAATGGGTGGGATAAGTGAAAAGAATGAACTGAGGAAGAAGAGAAAATAATGAAGCAACTAAAGATATTGGATCGGAAGGATCATAGAGAACATGAGTAAAATCTAGAGGAATCACCGCTAATTCTGTTGTAGGCATTGTAAAGTGACAGAGGGGGGTTTCTTGAAATTGACAGAAAGCAAATAGTAGCACATGGGGAATTAGAAGGGTTAGGGAATTTTAAATACGGAGCACATACCACTATATTAAATATGTCGTAATGATTTGACACGGCTAAAACAGATGTAAAACGGTGCAGTTGATTTGTTCAGAGATCTGATATAAATAACACAGATGCGTGTGTTATTTGTGTGTTCATGATATAACGAAATTTACAAACAAAGAGTTCAGCAATGTGCAATTGTAAATAAATATGTATGTAGGTATACATCTTTCATGTATGTACATATTACTATGTATTATAACAGTCTATCCGCAGCAGAGTAGTAGAGTTGGATCAAAGTGGCCGGAGTACATTCAAATGTTCAAATTCACGGCCGATTGAAATTTCAATTGCAGAGGAAAATATTGAAGACATTTTCAATGACGACTTGATCATCAGAGGTGGAATGATTCATTTTCCACAGCAATGTTTCAGGAATAGAACTTAACCGCTCATTCTGTGATCGAGATGGTTTTTATTTCTCGAGAGAATAAAGGGGGTGAAAAGTCTCGGCCGTGAATTTTTACATGCAAATTATGAGGAGATCTGTTGTAGCAGTAACTCAGGTAAAATGTTCATAACAATATGGTTTATATAAATAAATCTGACATTCTTTCTCTTTTTTAATTTCATCTGAAACACCAGTTGTCTTTCTTTCATTTCCACCGACCAATTAACCCTTACAATGCCCTTAACTTCTGATCAAGTGCAAGTTATCAAAGCTACAATCCCTGTTCTCAAAGAAGGAGGGGTTACTTTGACCTCCAAATTTTACGAAAATATGCTTCGTGAGAAACCTGAGGTCCAATCATGTTTTAACCCAGCCCACCAAGCCAGTGGAATGCAACCTAAGGCTCTTGCTCATTCTCTTCTTCTTTACGCAAGTCATATTGACGATCTTGGTCAACTCGGTGATCTTGTTCAACGGATTGTCTCGAAGCATGTTACGTTACAAGTTTTGCCTGAACATTATCCTATTGTTGGAGAATATCTCATTGGGGCAATGAAGCAAGTCCTCGGAGATTTGGCTTCTGATGCAGTCATTGACGCTTGGACTGCTGCATATACTGATCTTGCTGATCTACTTATCAAGCTCGAGGAGCAACGCTATCAAGAAGGTGAATGGCGTGGATATCGTGATTTCGTTGTTAAGGAAAAGACCCCTGAATCTCCTGAAGTAGTATCTGTAATTCTTACTCCCAAAGATGGAAACCCAATCCAAAAATCTGGTAAACCAGGTCAATATATTGGAATCAAACTCAATGATGCTGAATCCTTTGCAAAGTTCAATGGTTCAATTCGAAGAGAATACTCACTCTCAGATATTTCAACCCCTAATAGCTTTAGAATTTCAGTTAAGATAATCCCTGGTGGTGTAGCATCAAATTTCATTCACGACAAATTAAAGGTTGGTGATATAGTTGAAATTGCACCTCCTAATGGTGGTTTCGTCTACAATTCCGAGAAATGTCCAAGAAATGTTGTTCTTTTAGCTGGTGGAATTGGTGTTACTCCAGTTCTTCCAATTGCAAAACAAATTATCAACGAATACCCTGATGTCAATGTTACATTTGTGAACTCAATTCAATCTCCTGATAACCAACCTTTTATTGATGAACTAAATAGTCTGGTAGAATCATCAAACAACTTCCATGTTGTAAATTTTTACAGTAAAGCCTCTGAAGGTGTCGAATCATCAATTAAGAAGTCAACTACTAATATTGGGCGCATCGACCAAGATTCTCTTGATAAAATTATTCCATCAAAAATAGATACTCAAATTTACTATCTTGGTCCTGTCAGCTACATGATTTCTGTAGCAAAAAGTCTTGCTGCTCTCGGAATTCCCGAGGAAAATACTTTCCGTGAATTCTTCTACCCTGATCAATCCTTAGCAATTGAGCTTTCAGCTTAAAAAAAGTATATACCTCAAAATACTAGTAACTAAATTTCTGTAACATATATAAACTTAATTCTCCTATTTTACGATACATGTATTTTACTCATAACTCTGACCTGAACGATACGGTCAATTATGTTTACATGCCAATTTGTTTAAATACAACCCAAAATTTAACAAAACTTCAATATAAGACTGAAGATATTTGTTACAATAAATTTAGACACGTTACTCATTGAGTAATATGTTAATTTAACATCATAATTCAACTACTTACTAATTGTTTCTTTCCTCTTTTTATTATTCCTATTCTTTTCAATTAAAAAAAATCTTTTCTTCTTCACCCGGAAATCTCGGCCGTGCCCTAAACCAATAAAAAAAAATACCCAGTAATAATTTCACTCTGAATTGTAACATTAAAGAAAAAAAAAGTTACATGTTCCAAACGCTTATTCGATTGTACAACAATTTACATGTGGCTAGTATAAGACTTATGAAGTAAAATAATCAGCTCATTATGTGGGGATATCACGTAACAAAGGGGGAAAAAGGAATTCAAAAGTGGTCAACAAATTTACTTGCAAAGAAACACCTTTTGAAACTTGACATCAGATTTCAGTTTTTCTACAGTAGAAACTAATTTATATTGCATTTCTGACAGAAAGTCTTTAAATCTCTACAAATTATACAACAAACTTTCTATTTTTTCCTTACAGAGTGATTTTTTGGGTTCATGTTCTTTTCAACGATTATCCAATAGATTCACAGAACGTTATCAGTTTTTTCTATGTACATAGTAAATTTTTAAAACCCTTGAAACGAGAGTAAACTCTTTAACAAAATGATTTCGGCTTACCATTTTTGTATAATTGTCAGAAGTTCCAAGATTTAAAACTTTCGGCACAGATCTTTATATATTCAGCAATTGATAAAAAGAAAAAAAATTTTTTTCTAATTAATTTTACACTTACCATAACTTGATATTTCTTTATTCTTAGATTTTCTTCCTCAATTTTCTTAATAGAAATAATATGATATTTTAGAAATGCACGTATTTCCAGAAATAAGTTAAAATTTCTTACAAATTTCAGTAAATTAAAATAGTTATATAACACCAATTATTATAGAATGAAAACTGAATATAAATAGTATCTCAATATATATCAACATATTTTTTTATAATTAATGAAGGCAATTGGTAAAATCAAAAGCTTAACTTTTTAAAATAATAAAGACAAGACTAATAGTAATTAGATTTCAAAATATGATAATAGTTTAATAAAATACAAAATACATACTTGGTAGTGAAATACGTAATAAAATGTTTTAGACAGATTTAGTCACTTAAACTTAATGAATATCTTGATAGAATATTTGATAGATAGACACAAAGGTTTTAAATCAGTGAGGAAATAAAAATTTACTTGTCTTCATCAAACTTCTGTATAATTAAATATTCAAGTATCAACAGTTTAATATATTTTACTTGATTAAAGTAAAACCTTTGGCTAATATGTATTTACAAAACCAAATTACAACTTTGTTTTTATATTTATTTTTCAAAAAAACGTACATATGGGGATTTATAAGTAGGTATCTACCTACCTAGATGGTGACTAAATATTTAAATCCTGCTTAAAGTGTGACAAAAATCGTTGAAAGATGTATGCATATATAGATATGTAATTTTTAAAAGTAATTTCTTTCAACATGCAAGGAAGGAACAATTAAAAATTACAAGTTATGAACCTTTATCAAATAAATTATTAGTTTATATTTTTACTCCAAAAAATAAATATATTAGAATTAATTAATAATTAGATATATAAATGAAACTTTTATATTGTAGAAATTTTGGCTCATGGTAAAGAAAAGTTGAAATTGCAACAAACTGCGAGGCAAGTTAACTAAGAGAAAGTCCAAAGGTAGATACAGTAACAAACATACTGACACAACTAAGTAATAGAGCAGGTAGTTACCTATGTAGGTATCTATCTAAGATACAAAGGAAATAAAATGTTGTACTTGGTTTGGATAGTATAAATTAAGCATAGATAAAGTATTTTTTAAATAGATCAATAAAGAAAAAGACAATCATTTAACAAAAGAAGCAATTGATGAAATATTGAATATAATGAAAAAATTATGAAAACCAACACATTATACCAACCACATTTTATGATTGGGTGAAAATATATTAAATACTCTTTAACCAACTAAACAATGTTTTTAAGATGTGATTTTTCATGCATTTTAACTTGGTGCAATTCTACTCTTTACTTTTGAAGTAAAAATCTTTAAAATAGGGTGAAATGTAACAACTATGTAGTGTATACACCTTAGTATGAATCACATACCTTGAAAAATGATGTGAAGTACCATATCACCTTGTAATTAATAATAAGATTTTAATTATGGAATACTGACGGAATTATGAAAATGTATACATTATGGCCTGATAATTCAGTAAATAATGGATAAATTACATCATTACAGATGGATATAATGTGGGTATATCCAGAGTACGGAGTATTAGTATACAAGTATACATACATACCTAGGTAGGTAAGTATGTTGTTGATCTAAAGTACCAAAGTACATAAAACAAAGTTTCTTGATTTTAACCAGACGTAATTCATTAGGAAAGAAAGAGCTATCAAAAAAAATTTTTTTTCTTGCACGGAAAGCAATTGCCGGGTGAATTGAATCTCTCTATTTTCATTTTATTTTTTTCTTACTTAAGTTATTTGTCTTGGATTTGTTTGATATTTGATGGTTCCTATGTTTACTTCTATACTGTTCATTGTCCAACCCGTCAAATATTAGGAGAATTTGCCGATATCCGGGACAATAGTACAAAAATAAGGTACAAAACTTGGCATCAGACAAGATTTTCCGTTAAATCAAAATGACGTAGGGGATATTTTTTTCTTTTCTGACAAAAATATATATTGAATTGAATATTTTAGCACATTGACTATAGTCTTTTTCCTTCATTCAACAAATTATGGAAAGAAAGGTAGTTTAAATGAGTTTCTTTTATAGTGAAAGGGGTGGGGGAAGAAAGAGAATTCGAGAATTCGAGTGGGGGTCACGATAATGGAAACGTTCAACAGTCAATTTAGTTGGTACTTGTACTGTCCGGAAAATTAAAATTTGTAGAGGGAAACATTTTCTGGAAAAATATCTGAAATAGGAAGTTACAACATTTTGAAGGTACTCACTATGCTCATTAGCAAAAAAAATTATATTAGAAAAAATAATTATTTCACAAATTGACATATACATATGTATATAGAGCATATATTTGTAAAAATAAGTACTGCTTCAAAATATAATAGCAATTTAAATAATTCAAGTATTCTATTCTAATTTTTACATATATGTTCCAAAGTCAAATAAAAACCCGTTTACATATAAATAATTTATATCTATTTGTAAACTATCTGGTAGATACTTGCAAACCTACATAACTAGGTGCCTATTTAGGTATGTAGGTAACATAGATAATACGTACTATATACGCATCTGCAGATCAATATCCACTAGTCTACTGGGGTACGTCAGTTGAAACATTCCTATCCAGAAATTGGTATATACAAGCAAATATGGAAATCATCAACCATTACAGTTCAGACATATTCCAATCACCAATTATCGTGTATTTACTTTGCGTAGTAAACATTTACCAATTCTTCCAAGGATAAACACATAAATCAGACAACTTAACTCACTTTTGTAATAGTAATTTAATCTGTATTGCTCATTTTATGTAGATCGATGATGCCGTTTGAGGGGGAAGAACGAAGAAATTTTCAGAACTGCTTCAAATTGAAAGCATTTCGTTACAATTTTTGTTCTGATAATACACATGATGTGGCTTACTAAAATACCATATATTGACTGGTACGTTAATACGGTGAACTCCATATACTCACATGTAGGGAAAGAAAAGAAAAAAAATTTTGCGTTTACTGTACCCAGGATTACTATCACATTACAAATTTTTGTCAAACCTGAAAAAAATCGAAAAGAATCCGGAAGTTTTCATTATTAAATGTAAGTATTCTATGTATCGAAGAAAGTACAAAACATCGTACATACTTTTATAAGTTAATAAATAAATAGTATAAAATAAAATTATTTATTTTCACTTAGATCGTAGGCTTTTAAGCTTTAAATACTTGATGGGATCACTTAAATAGCACCAGAACAACTTAAATATTTAGTGTAAATTTCTATATAGTATTAAAAAGAAGTATTTTGTGGACATACAAAAAGAGAATGTTAATGAAATATTGTGTAACGTCTTATAATGTTTAAATTACTCCTTCGCAACGTTTGTTGTAGCTTGAAAATATCTTTTTAATATGGTGGGTAAGTAGATATGCATATACATTTAAAGTATGTATTTGAGTTCATATATCCGTATGTACCAATATCGAGTTACAGTTGATCTTATGGGGTTGGAAATAGGCAATTAGAAATAATAATTAGACGATTATATTAATTCCTTAATGATATTTTTGTCATACGAGGAGGTATGAATTATTTGAAATAATGTTAAAACATTTGGTTGTTTTATTAGTATCTAAGGGCAAAGTTTTAAATTCTTTTTGTATATTTACCAGAAGTAATAAAATATACTAAATACACTTGTATTGGTATAAATTACAATATTCCACTTTTTTAAGTAATTTATGGAATGATACACTCATATTTTAAGCTTATATTTTAATCAATTTCTGATAATATTAATTCAATAAATTTAGTCAATTTATTTTAAATTTGGATAACAATGAAAGGTTGAACGGCAATCAATAATTTGTACTAGAGATATATTTTTTCGGTATCGTAGAAAGGTAGTAATTATTTTCGAATAAGGTTAAGACGATCCGTTTGTTCCAGGAAATTATTGTAATTTTGATGGACGTCTACATCAATCTTAGTAATTTGCCCACAGTAGATAATTTTTTTAAGGTCTACGCGTGAATCTGGGGTAATTGCTTATATTTTGCACATAAAACGCCGAAGTACAATAATATTCATGCTTGGTGGCTGTTGCATGAATCAACGTTTTTCATTGCTTGATATTCATCTACTCATGCAAATTATTTTTGAAGCAAAAATTTGCAACTTGTCCTTGAGTAGAAATCCAGAAAAAAAATATGTGGAACTTTTAGCTGACTTGTCCGTATGATTTCTTTTTTTACCCCAGAATAGCACAAAAATATTCTACCCCGGTAGGGAACTAGATATGTCAAATTGGAACTCTAAAATTTTCCGTATCTTGAAGTTTGTCCGTCTGTCCCCGCTAAATTGAATATATCCGTATTTTTTTCAGACTATATGCTATTTTGTATGATCAGATTTTGATTACTTGTTTCACTCTTCAGATTAGACTATAAAATCTTTTTGATTCTCTTGTTATTTACTGATTTTTTTTTTTCTTTTCTCCTATTTTTTTTTTTTTTTTTTTTTTTTTTCTTATTCTTCACTTATTCCATTTAGTTGATAAAATAAATACCTATATATTCACAATGGCTCAAGCACGATCAGAAGTGGATATTCCAGAAGAGGAGTACAAGGGGCACATGAAATATGATTTTCACGGTGGAAAGCCGGACTTCTCATGGGCTTCAGTCAAACAATATCTTAAAGGTAGACTTCCCAGTTTACGTCCCCCGAACTTTCAAGAAAAAAAGCACTTGCTTAATCCTTTTCCACCTTTAAAACAAATAGCTCGTAAGCAATGGGCTTTCATCTTAATTGCTTTTGCAGGTTGGACATGGGATGCTTTCGACTTTTTTTCTGTTTCCCTTACTGCTACTATTATTGCAGAAGATTTAGGTAAAACAGTTCATGATATTACTTGGGGTATCACTTTAGTTCTTATGCTTAGATCCGTTGGTGCTGTTATTTTTGGTTTAGCTGGTGATAAATGGGGTAGAAAATGGCCATTTATCGTTAACTGTGCTTTGTTTACTATTCTCCAAATTGGAACTGGATTTGTTCAAACATACGAAGAGTTTTTGGTTTGTAGAGCTCTTTTTGGTATTGCCATGGGTGGTATTTATGGTAACTGTGCTGCTACTGCCCTCGATGATTGTCCAGTTGACGCTCGAGGTGTAATTTCTGGTTTCCTTCAACAAGGTTACGCTTTTGGTTATCTACTTGGTGTCATCTTTACCAGAATTATTGTTGACAACTCACCTCATACTTGGAGAGCCCTTTTCTGGTTTTCAGCAGGTCCTCCTGTTTTAATTATCATTGCAAGAATGATGCTTCCTGAAACAGATACATTCCTTGCTCAAAAGCATCTTGAAAAGGACGTTTCAGAAGCTAATCCTGAAGGTAACACTTTTCGTAGCAACTTTAAGGAAGCATTTAAAGTTTATTGGCTCATGTTCATCTACCTCGTTCTTTTTATGGCTGGTATGAACTTCATGTCTCACGGATCTCAAGATCTTTTCCCTACATTCCTTACTGCTCAGCTTGGATTTTCTTCTGACCGATCTACTGTTACTAACTCTGTTGCCAATTTGGGTGCTATTGCTGGTGGTATTATTATTGGACATTCATCTGAATTTATAGGTCGCCGTCTCTCCGTCATGATTTGCTGTGTCTGTGGTGGTGCACTTATCTACCCTTGGGCTTTCAGTACTGGCAGTGGAATTAATGCTGCTGTATTCTTCCTTCAATTCTTTGTTCAAGGTTCTTGGGGTGTTGTTCCTATTTACATTTCTGAATTATCACCCCCTAACTTCCGATCTTTTATTGTTGGTACCGCATACCAACTTGGTAACCTTGCATCTTCCGCTTCTTCAACAATTGAATCTTCCATTGGTGAACAATTTCCTCTCACCGACTCTGAAGGAAACGAAGTTTCTGGAAAATTTAATTATGGAAAAGTTATGGCTATCTTTGTTGGTTGTGTCTTCGGATACGTTTTAATTGTCACTTTCTTTGGTCCTGAGCGTCGTAATGTCAATCTTCTTTCTTCTGAAGTAGACCCTGAAGTTGCTATGGAACAATACAAATTTGATGCTGAGAAAGAACAAGCCATTCACAATGAAGATATTGAATTTCAACCTGAAGAAGAAGAAGAAGAAACGACTAAAAAATAAATATTTTAAAATCCCTTTTATGATGTCCAATGTATAATAAAGTACCTACCTACCTAGATGATAAACAAATATATAGTAAATTATATGCTCTTGTTTTTAATCTATTTATTCTCTTTCTCATAAGTAATACATACATATTATTTATTTTGGACAACAAAAGTTTCCTGAGATATTACAACAGAGGTTTTGGTATTATATTTGATGTTGAATTGAATTTTCATTTTTGGTAAAAGTTTAAATCTAAGCCATAAAGATACTATAATGAATATTTGATACGTTTCATGCCGACATTTTTACGCTTAAATAGTGCGCCACCAAATTAACTGAACAAAATTTAACAATTCCTCTTGCTAATACATATATAGACATCCTTTATTATGTTTCCACATTGGAAGGGCTGTGTCTTTAGTTTGTCTGATCTATATGCTTCTTGGCTCCTTTTTATTTTTTCTTCTTCTTCTGTAACATTTTGACTAATATAGTTTTTGTTCGCA
Source organism: Geotrichum siamense (nom. inval.) (assembly GCA_030568955.1). Classification (NCBI taxonomy): domain Eukaryota; kingdom Fungi; phylum Ascomycota; class Dipodascomycetes; order Dipodascales; family Dipodascaceae; genus Geotrichum; species Geotrichum siamense (nom. inval.). Next base: position 23,092 of record JAJMJJ010000113.1, on the reverse strand, counting down.
GAATTGTCATATTATCCAATATCCAAGTATGAGCCATGTTCAAGTTTTGAACTAACCAAATATCTTGCCAATTAACTCAACTTAGGGTAAAATACATACACACATACTTAGGTAACTAGATATATATATTATCTTGATTTGTTGAATGAACAGGCGTCGGTCAAGAAAACCCGGAATAAAGCTGCCTGTAGATTCATACTACGTTACAACACTTCTCTGCATGATCCATCTAATACAAAATGGCTCAATTTGACAACAAGTTCTATATCCAAGCTGCAACTATCAATTTTTAAGTACTCAGGGAGGTATGCATTTCTGAGCTATGTAAGAATGAATACAATAAAAAAATCATTGAATCCCTCCATATAATTTTTTTGTTAGCTTTATTTTGCTATGTTGTTCCAGGTAGATTGTATTTCTTATAGACAACATATCAGACATTTAAGTTAAAACATATTGTTTGTGACTTAACGAATAGTGAAAGGTTGACGCGTAATTCAATTATCTGGATATTGAGAAAAAATTGATAATCTTTTATCTGAGAATAATGTGTATACCTTATTTTTGATATGAACTAAATTCATATGTGTGTAAAATTATGATATTACTATTGAAAGATGAACAATAGTTTGTCATAGTGACCAATTTATTACATACATAAATATAATACGTAACAAAAGTTCATAATCCCCATCGATTTGATCATAGTAAATTCTGGGGTTTTTCGCCTCTACCATAAAGTCACAAATGTAACTCTTTAATATCACTCTTGGTCTTGTTTCCTTTAAAGATATTCATCTGTGAAATTGTAATTAATTTTTTCCAAGTATATTACTACAACTTACTATATGAGACAATACGTGATAAAAGGAAATCTGATTCCCAAGTTTAAACATGAACCATATTTGATGAGGCATTTCTATCCAAATCCATACATTTTCATCGTAACTTTCTACGATATCCTTACTACTGCATACTTAGGTACCTACCTACCTCAGTGCCCCTGGCTACTACTTTTCCTCATAAAATTTTCTCAATATTTTAACAAATATCTGTAGAATATAAATTAACAAAAAAAAGGTATAAAATAAAAAATGAAAATACCTTCATACCATGTATACCACATTGTGTCAAAGTTACTAATCCAGGTAGAGTTAATATTGTTTATGTGGTCAACTATAGTTCAAACTACAGAAATAACGTTTAATTCAACTCCCGAAGATTATTTAAATGCCCTTCCTATAATGAATACTCCCTATTTAAGTAAATTTCTCAATCTTGAAAAGTTGATATTTAAATTAAAAATTAACAATATACTGTTTTTTACCTAAAAATGTCTACAAAAAAGATTAATCTTTCTATTCTGTTATTTCATTAGTGAAAAAGTTTATTATTAACAAATCGATACTTGACCCGATTGAATTAACATCTGTGGAACTGAACTGGTTGAGACTAATTAGTAAATACTATATGAGTAATTTTTGATTCTAAACATCAAATCGATAAAATCTGGCAGATCATATGAAACCTACAAAAAGTAACTTCGGTAGATAATATTGCAGAAACTTTTTGAAAAAAAATAATTTCGAAATTTTGGATCTGACACTAATTTCTTAATAGGACTTGAAATATCTCAGTTTCACAAGAATTTTCACTACTAGGCCTCGTTGGAACTTTTAAGTAATGCACATTTTGATTTATTGTTTATTTTGTTTAATGAAAGCCGATTTTCTTGAACGTATCAAAAACAACTAACACTCAATTTAGGAAAGTAACACCAGGTAATATGATAATTATTGTTGATGGAGATAAACAAAAAAACGAAAGTAATCACCCGAAGGAATAATAGGTATAGTAGCTTTTATAGTGGGTGGCAAAATTGATTTCAAATGGAAGGAAAGAACTATCAATTTTGACTCATTCTTAGAAAGTCCAACGTATATTTCAAACAATTTTGAAGTTCCGTCTGGCCTAAAAGTTATTACAAACTACACTAAAAACGTTATCTGCAAAGTTGGATCAATTTCTAGGGACATAATAACTCAAAATCAAAAATACTCAAGTCAAGATGATGACATCGCTAATCTTGGACTATCGATCAAATCTGGAATTATGAACAAGTGGTGATAATATAGAAACAATCGGTACTTGTGAAAAGCATTCTACATCTCAAAGCAACTAAGTATTTGTTAAAAGAAAAGATGAAAAAATTAAACAGGAGAGTCTCAACATTTAGAAAATATCTCGAGAAAAGAAAGATATCTTCATATATGTTACAATTTTTTTTAGACTATATATTCCAAGAATTTTATGTCAAAATTATAGGAATATTTTGTACTGAACTATATGATGAACTTAAAATTAGTTTCATGAACAAATAGAAATAGGCAAAGGAGGACTAACAAGAAACATTTTTGATACTTTGTCAAAAGAAATAGTCCTCCCTAAAAATAGATTATATATATACTCAAATGATGATTATACTTTTTGTTTCAAATTCAATACAAAAAAGTTCATCTATGTCAATTATATTATTATACATTTGTTGGGAGAGTAATAGGGTTGGTCATGGTTAATGGGATTGTGTTTTTAATCTTGTCTTCTAGAAGAAAACATTAAACGATCTCGCAAGCATTGTTATGCCGTACTACAAAAGTATGACATGGCATCTGGAAAGTAAAATTGATGGACTTTTTGAAACCACCTTTTTCTTGAGTGAAGAAAATGATGGGGACATTTTAATAATTGATTTTAAAGACGATGATCGTAAAATTCTTGTTACTAATATTAATAAAAAATAATATGTTTCATTTTGTGTACAATGAAAGGTCGTCAAAAAGATTAAGCGTCAATTCTTTTACTCCATGTGAATGGAATTTATGAGAACATCCCACACTCTTAGATAAAAAAATTTAGCTCAATTGAACTCAAAATGTTGAAAAACTATTGATGTTAAAGATTGGATAGAAAATATTGTATTTGAAGGATTTGTCAATTACTAAGTTGCTTAATGGTTTTGGAAATCTGTTTCTGAAATGACTAATGGATAAAAATCTCGTCTATTATATTTTGTTACTCGATATTTACGGGTTTCTAAGAATAGGATTAAATAACTTAGCTACGGTAATCGTAAACTGAATTACCACGGTTTTTATCTCCTAAAATACCTAGTCACTCAAATTCTTTCGATACTCTAAAAGACTTGGTTATTCTTTTCAGGACCGTGTTAATTATTTTATTTAGAGCCCTTCTCCAATCAATAAACTGATCAGATATAGCGACCTAGTATCCTTGCCTTGCTGGACGTCCAAACAAAGTAAATAAAAATAATTTCATAATTCATCAAATTTATCAACACGTTCCATAAATTCACTGCTAGAATGCAAGTTCATTTGATTCAATCGATTGCAATAGACAATGACATCACCAGTACGTCTCCAATCATCATGGAAAAAAGAATTAAAAGATCTCCAGCATTCTCTATATTGAGTTCCGTTTAAAAAATTATCAATTACAGGCTTAATTTGTTCAAAAAATACTAGGTGTGACGGCCAATTGTACGGATATGTTTGGTCGTCATTGTTATCGTCAGAAGTTGTGTTGTGAGGATTGGGAAAATTTGTTGCTAAGAAATTGTAAGGATCATCGTAGAATTGATCTGCAATATCGCGATAAGTTGGCCTGAGTTCGGGAAGAAGTGTGAGTGGAGGATCGCAAGTAAGAAACCAGGTGTCGGAGAAATTGGTTAGGTCGGGTCTATGAAGATGGGATTGCCAAGGAGTACTATGGCAAGGCATTAAAAATCCAATAGAAGAAACATCGGGGTTAGTGCGAAGGTATGACATGGTAGGCAGAATACCTGATTGATGGTAACTGGTAAGAAATAAAGAAAATATGGTATTAAGAATGAGAGAAAGAAAAATGTAAATTCTTACACGTGAGGAACGACTGGTAACGAGGTTGAAAAGTACAATAATATGAAGAACTGGGATTAATGGGTATAAGAATCGGATTTCTTTGTGTCTTAATACTGAATAAACAATTCCAATAATCAATACCAAAGTTGTCGATGATCGAATCACAGGATGACTGAAATGTTTGAAAACACTAATGATCCAAAATGGCAGATACCCAAGTAAAAGAAGCGGCAAACCTTGTGAAAGATAGAAATGCCAGTTGGACACTCCGTAAAATTCAGAAATAGAATCAGCAACATTAAACTTTAAAAATTGTATCACAGGTATCACAAGTGATTTGTAGTATAAATAATCTAGTGTGATTGTAACCCCAAAAATGACTATCAAGACTATTGAAGCTAACCCCATGGATTTGAATCGCAAGTCCCAAGGTTTAAGAGTCATTAAATAATTCAGACCTAGAATAGCCCAAAGTAATAGGTTTGTGGGTCTTAGTGCACACGATACAGCAGCTAGAACAAGAGCTTTGGTAAAAGAGATCCAATTCAATTGGATTGATCCCCCCGACATTGTTGGAATGCAGGGCCAATATGTTAATGCAACAGTAGTTAATACCATCTCCGAAGAATTCGCAAATGTTCTGGCACCAATAACCCAGTTAGCAGCCGATCCTAACGTGATTATAGCAGCCCATTTCCATACTTTCTCACGATCCAAATTATCAAACACCCGGCCAGCCAACACACAAAAATAAAAGTCAGCGATTCCAGAAATAATACCTTGAGTTATCTTAGGAACAGCCAGAACCAATTCAGATTCATCAAATCTGGTACATAGCCCCAACATATTACATTTTTGGATTAATTTATATCCCATTGCAAACATGAAAGGGTGAAGAAAACTTCGGATCCCCTCTTGCCATTCCCATGTTAGGTAGCCGTATCCAAAAACCCAGTGGTGGGCAGGTTCTAGTGATTGCCAGTATTCATCGGGTTGAAAAAATGTTTTGATGGCAAATGTATTGAGAATTCGGAAAGCTAAGAAAAATATGAAATAGATGGATTTAGGTATATCCATCGTGGTAATATGTGGTGAAAAATCATGAAGAAGCCTTGCGACAAATAAAAAGTATTTGATTATGTCAGAAATACAATATTTTCGCGTCGCGTTTATTGACTAAGAAAGGGATGTTTTTTTTTTCCAACAGAAACTTTTTTTCTTGTCGTATTCTCATCAAACGAAATGTCCGTTTATGCAAAAATTGATGATAATTCAAGATATAAGTTGATTGAACTGGATTTAGAACTTCTTGATTATATTGTAAATAATGATTCGCCCAAGTAAGTGTTCTACTTAATGATAATATCCTTCACAAACTAACGAGATTTCTAGATTGACATTAAGAGGGCTAAAGAAAAAATCCAAAGTAGTATTTTGTACAGATTCGAAGACGTATTCAATTAAATCAGCACATCATTCCAATTCATTATTTGTTATGGACCAAAACACCTTAATATCTAACATCTCAAGTGTTTGGGAACTCCATCGTCAAAATATACATCCTGAATCTCTACAACTTCCCGTATATTATGGATCAGATAGCCAAATGAAACATGTAGATGGAGAAGTGGGGTTGAAAAGGAAGAGAGGGAAAAGTAAAGAGGAATGGTTGAAACATGCCGAGATGTCGGATAAGGAGTTTGAAAGTGTGTGGCGTGCTGGGCCTAGTGCGGAGATTGGGCATGTAGCATATAGGTTGGCTGAAGAAGTAGTTATGGAGGTCATAAGAGGATTGGAGACTTTAAAGAATGTTGAAGTCGACAAAGTATGGGAGAAATTAAAAGAAGATGATTATAACGAGCCAAAGTTAGTTGTTGAAAGTGTGATACGAAGATTTTCGGACTCAGAGATAGAACGTGAGTTAAACTATCAGTCTACTCTATTCTCAATAAGAAACTAACACATTGCTAGCATACACACTTTCTAAGCCAGACCTAATAAAATGGCTAGGTATTTATACGTTACAATCGTATGAAGGCTCGGAACTATCTATTTCTCAATTCATTAAAAACTGGACACAATCTATTCCATTTCCTAATACTGATGAACTTGATCTCAATACTCTAGATGGATTCTTCGTAAGACTTACACCGAGTACAGTTACCTACATATCTCAAAGTAACTTATCGTTAGATGCAAAAACTCGATTTAATCAGTTGATGGATATTAAGACCACTTGGGAATTGCAAGAGATTGGACCATTTCTGGAACCTGTTCGGAAAGGGGGGAAATTGGAAGGTATTGTTATGAAATATGGTCGGAAAAAGACAATTGGGAAGAAGATTTACGTGACTCCTAGGTGATTTAGACGGGCAACTTTTTTCGTTAAACATTCAATGTTTCAAGGCGAGGACACAAATTTTAGAGATATGTTGAGCCAGCCTTACATATATAGCATATATGTGTCTATATTAAAAATGTTCATATATCCCTAACCCAGATTCAATCTTTTTGTGTCAAAAGGGGCGTCTCTCTCTCTCTCGTCACAGTTCCATTGTCACTTAGTATCAGTTGTTTTGACAAATTACAATGAGTAAGAGCAATAATTTAGACTATGCGATCACACAGATTGTAGAAATGGGATTCAGTAAAGACGATGCTGTCTATGCCCTTAGCAATTCAGAAAACAACGTCGGGAAGGCAATTGATTTATTACTAAATCCACCACAAGTAAGTGAATTGGCAATCATATTCTGAAATCGTGATCTAACCTATTGGTAATAGTATGGTAAATATTATTCTAAAATTAGAAATTATTGGTACAATTTTTTTTTGTTTTTTTTCATTTAAACTAACAGTATGATCGAAATCAACCAGAGTCAACACTTGTAGGTAAGTCGAATAATGACAATTTAACACAAATTGAAGGACAAGAGTCTGGTGTTTTTGGACCAGCAGAACGAAGTTATTATGACAATCAGCAATGGGGTATGGTACCATCTAATAACAATTCACACGTTCCTCCAGTAGGACTTGAATTTGGGCGGATGCGAAAATCAGACGAACCTGCACTTTTACAAGGAGACAATATGATTGCACCGTTATTAGTAGTTTTGCATAAAATTCCTATAGCTCGCGCAGCGTTCCTTGATTGTGAACGGACTGATCCATTTTTGGACGTATCAGACAATATAGTGGCATATCAAAGAGATTGGTTTAAGAAGGGGAAAATGAGTGTGGGAAGGGCAATGGCCTTTTTAGATGGAGGATCGAGAAGAGCAGTAGCATTTTATGCAGCACCGAAAAGTTCAGAGGACTTGGGGGAGTTATTGCAATCAGTTAATGCAGGTAATGTTTTTGAAACAGTGGCCAGTGAGAATGGATCTCGTACAACTTTTGCACACTTGAATCTAACGGCGGATGAGTTTGATGGTGATTTATATGATATAATTGGAACAGGTCCAGAAATTTTCTTTGAATCAATTGCGGAGGTTTTCAGTATAACTGTTGATCGGGGTGTTAAAATATATCCTACCTTCATTCCTGGACGATATGCTAAACCAGCTATAGACTATGTTCTTGAAGCACAAAAAAAGATTAATGAAATTCAAGAACAAATTCCAATTAAGCGACGTGAACAACTAGCAGTAGTCTCATACTGTGGTAAAGATGTTGGTAAGATTCTGACTGTAACTAGTGATTACTTGAACAATCTAGTTCAAGAAACCAAGGAAAAAGGTCAAACTGTTGATCCCAATCTTGCACTTGCAACACACGAACTAGAACAGACCAAAACTTCATTTTTCAATAAGAAAAAATCTCTTGCTGACGAACTAGAATTTCTAAGAACTGAAACGAAAACACTAGAAAAATTATTCAAAGGTTGTAAAAATGATAAATCTATATTTCATCATTTTTTCCCAGATTCAATATATCCTTCAAAACTTAAACCTTATTATCTGAGTGGTGCTGTTATCACTCCGAATCAATTTTATTTTGCTAAAAAAGTTGATGGAAAGTTTGAATTTGAATGGTTTTGGGTTGATGATACTACAGTTACGGGACCTTTAGATATTATTACTGTTCTGAATGCTGTGCAATCTACAGATCGTCAAGTCAGTTTTATTTATTCTTCGAAAAATGCATGGGATGATACCAAATATCATCGTGATTTACCGCCATCATTAATATCATTTATAGAGGAAGATCGCAAAGCATTAACATCTGAGCGTCATCGAAGTACAATTTCAGTGAGAGCAATTGATGAAAATGCTGATGATGATGATGATGATGACGATAATAATTATGACAATGGTTACGATGATGATGACGATGACGATGATATGGAGGTTGAACAGACTCGATCATTTGATGAAGAAGAAGCTAAAATGATAGAACTAGTTATGGAAAAAAGTTTAGCGGAAACAAAACTTAGACATAAAACCGAGAATTTGATTAATCTTGAAGATGAAGATGATGATAAAAAAACAATTTAATTATTTATATAAATAATCATAATAGCAAAACAATTTTGTTATCATCATCATGATTATTTAAAATATACCTTTTCTACACCATACATTTAGTATAATATGTGAGCTATGCATTCATACCTCTAGTTGTGTTACATACTATATGGAATGTATATCTATTATCGTACATGTCCATTACGCACAAGTATTACAATAAAGAGACAGAACAATACACACTCTTTGTAAACGTTTTATAATGAATGCAAATATATGTACCACCATGTATGGTCCTTTAAAATGTTTTAAATGGACTAGAGCATATAGAGATAACTGCCATGTGTAAGGGGAAAATTCTTCATGTCCAATACACAGGTATGTATGTACGTACGTATGTATGTATGTATATTGTTACATAAAAATAGAGAGACAGTCTTCCATTCCACACTTTTTATGTGTATAAACATTTATAGGGTGGCTTCTTCCAAGCCAGAAATTGTACGTATGTAAGTGTCTACAATCTGTGTGATGCATTATACTTAATAGCAATCTCTACAGAGTGAATGTTTTCAATCAATTAATAAGAAGTTGTTGACACTTTTTTTTTTTTTTCTTTATTTAATTTGTTGAGGTGAGGAGACTATAGTAGTAATGATAGTAGTGGGGTATATATATATCGGAACGGGAATGATGCATTCAGTTGCTATGACATATATATATATGGTTCGCGTAATATGTTTCTCTCTTCAAATGGGTTTCCCTACATTCCAATGGAAAGACAAATAAACACATACATCTAGATATATGGCATCAGGGTGATGTACATAGTAGTTGCGTGGATATTATTTTATATTAAAGGTGTGAAAGAAAGGCCATAATAGTAAATTTTTTTTAAGCCCCTGATATAAATAAATAAATAAAAAGCAATAAATAAATATCTCTGTACAAAGGACAAGCTTAGTTGATGAACGGAACAAGGAAGTGATATCAAGTTTCCAATGGATCTTTGACATCTTCAATTTCATTATTATCTTCTTCTTCACTACTCCAATGATTATATCTTGATCTTGACATTTTTTCAAATAATCCAAACAACTTTTCCGTTTCTAGCTGTTTCTCTAATTCGCTTTCCCATTCAATACTTTTAGGAGGTTGTAATAATAACGATGAGGAAGATGTGTTATGATTTTCCACGAAGTTGAGGTTGAAACCACATAGTGATACTGGATTTAGTTGGTTTTCATCATCTTCGTTGTCGGATGGTGCAGTACTGTTACTTCCTCGTCTTGAGAATAAATTATTATCATCGTCATCTTCAATTTCATCATTGTCGTTGATTGAAAATGTAGAGGTTTTCCTATGGTTATCAAAGTTAAAAAGGGTATAACCAAGCCCGAGTGCTTTTTGAATTTGAGCAATGTCGTTGTTAAATACGACATAGTATGTTTCTTTGACATGGTTGCTATATGTATTAAGAGCCATTTCAGATGATAGTTTATTGACCATAGTTGAATCAGATAACTCCTGTTTAGCCATTTCAATACATTTTTGTTTCATTTCTTCATCGATAACTGAATTTTCAGACATACTAATGTAGGTTAAAAGTTTGTGTAAACAATCCACACCAGAGGAAATATCATGATTTTTTTCATTTTTGCAAAAGGCAATGATTCTCTCCAGGACCAGAAAGAAATGATTCGGAGTGTTTTTGGAAAGACCCCAATTTAAAATGGGAATACAAATGAGGCATTGGAGAATGTGTTTTTGGATATTGTTTGAAAGGCAAGGATTATGAATGAAGAGGTTGATAAATTCGATGAAGTTTGTTGAAGTAGAAAAGGAAGTTAAGTGGAATGAATTCCAATAATGATGCAAAATATTAAATGAGAATTTGAGTAGTTCCATTACTACAGTTGGACTGAAATGAATATCGGGGTCGGCAAGTTTTGATTTGATTGTAATGATGCAATTAAGAATTTGATGATTTGATAGTTTGATTCCAGTATAGGTGACCAGGAACAGCAATCTCCCATACAAGAAGTCATTTTCCCGCTTCTCGACGAATTCTGAGTCCCCTTCGACAAACCATTTGAGTAACAATTCAAGTAGTCCATTTACATTTACGTCAAACTCATCCAACAACGTTCTATTGAGTAACATTCCATTTGCCAAAATAGTCAAACACTCTTTCTTGCATTCCGAACCATGGATGGTATTAATAACAAACTCATTTACCAGTCGATTTATTATTTCCAGTGACAAGTCTTGTGACACTGACTTGTCTCTTCCCAATACTTTGAGCTGAGTTAGTTGGTTCAATATTTGTGTGTGTGACGTTGGTGTTGATTCGCTGCTGTAGTTCGAAAAGAATGTGATGAGTTGATTATATCGATGCATAGTGTTGTTGTAGTTGTTTGAATAAGTAACATGGAAATAAAAAGAAAAAAAAAAGGAGAGTAAAAAAGGGTACCGTCAGTTGATATTTATACTATTCACATATCGTCACCATCATAGTGAGTACCCCAAGCAAACAAAAATAGCCCAAATAGAAATAAAATAAAATAAAAAACCTTATTTTTCGATCTCCGCCTTGGCTCTTTTAACAAAATGATCATTTTGACAAATCACTTAAATGAAGTAGACTGATTAGTTTCTTTCCATGACTTGTTTCGTTCTATTTTCTCACGGTTTGTTTGCGTGTAGAATGGCTATAATGATAGTGATGGTACATATGAACATATACATAGTTTCTACTATGTGCAGTGTTGCGCAAGGGGTAATATCAAAAGGGTTAAAGACAATGACTATTGTTTACTGCAACTCTGCAACTTCGAGCATTGAAGAATCTCAGTGCTACTTCGCACATATTTAGTCTGCAACGTGTATGTACTCCTATCATAGTACTATGCGCTAGTCCTACTAGGAGTGTTACCATCATTACTCCATTCTTTCTCATGCATTGATGTATATAAGACATCATACTCCACACACAGTCGTACCAGTTACAGTATTCTGTCAAATACACTGCGAAGTTTATTCTCTATTTTAAGGCACCATAATACAATTTCGTGGTTACAATGTAGAATCCCCTGTCCTTAAATTGGATTGGCCAAGATTACGATTGATACACATGGAAACATTTACATGATTATGTACGCTTTTATTTAATTCCATTTCATCGACTGGGTAAAACTGATTTATTATCCGATATATAACCCGCCATCATTGCAGTCACCATCGCGTTCCTATTGTCATACATATGTGCATATGTACATATCTGTACATGTGCATACATAGGAAACATATTGTAGCTCTACACCTTCTGAAGATCATGCACAAAGATTATTATTGAACAAACCTCACAAGTTGTCAATAAACCACGGTTATTACAGTCTATCAACAATATTCCTCGGTAAAACCAACTTTCCTATAATGTTTTTTTCATGGCTACTGTCGATGTTTACTACAGCATCAGATGAATGTCAACTACATGTGCCAAATTTGTGTCAGATTATTTATGAAAAATATATTGTAGGTTCTTTGGTTCATATTTATATTTGACTACATGAAACATGTCGATTTATATCACCCATATAACACATACTATGTTACATCCATATTAGGCAGTACACACTTTTTTAGCTTTATTTTGCTATGGGTGTTTACGTAATTTAATATTTAGAAAAGTCCTCCCCGCAAAAGCGTCTGTGTTGGGCTGACTCCGCACCCACGGTTTGGTCGGTAGCCGCTTGCTCGTTCTCACAATTGAGTGGAGTCTCAGATTCGAGCCCGAGTCCGCTTGTACTGGGGTTTCTCCTGAGAAGGGACGTACTGAGATTGCCCGCGACAGATGAACAGGTTTACCCATTACACGTGTAACCCATCCGAAAAATTTAACCCTGGCCGCTACGAAATGCAGAAAACAACAAAACGCACAGTAAGAACCTCGAAGGCCTGCAGTCTCTTAATTGGTAAAGTAACTTTACAGGACTTCTATTATTACAGCGCTAAAATGGTTGGGAAAAGCAAACAGGATAATCCATTGGTCAGTTCCTTTCCCCTCTTTTGATGCTTATTTTTACCTTTTCCAGTAGAGCAGCCGTTGAATTATTATGTAAGATTTATATTATTATGTAATATAGATAAGACATTAATTGGCAACCAATGAGCGATCAGAATAATACCGGTCACCCACAAAACAACTAAAGCCCTAAAGCCCTAATGAATTATTTAGGCTGAAACATGACTATTCTCTTCTGAAAGTGGAAGTTTCTTTTAATGACTAATTCTTGCAAAACCGTTGTTTTTAAGCAATACAATTCCCACCAAAAAATTTCTCTTTTTCTTTTTTTTTTCCTTTCCTTTTTCTCCTCATACAAACACAGTCTTCATAACCCCCCATATTATTTGTTTTATTTGAAAGTCGCCCAAGATGTCCGCCTTTTAAGAAATTGTCTTAAGTGTTAAAGTAAAGGAAAAACGAAAGAAAAGTTAAAGTGTCGTTTTTAAAAAGTTTGTCAAAAAGATTGTTAAAAAGAGTTATTAGTTAAAAAGAAAAATCCGTTAAAAATGTCGTCAAAGATGTGTTACCAACAACAACAACCGTGTTCGCAACTGCAGCCCCAAATCACTACTGAATTAAGTTTATCATAATTTATATTTTATTATCACCAACTGCTGAAGAAAAAATTACCAGCCTAATATTTACTATCATCAATTATTAATCAATCCTATTCACACCCAACCAAAGTATCTATTCGAATATCAAAATTTATCAAAAAAATGTCTACCACAATGAATGATTTGCGCCTTCTTGAAGAGGCCTTCACTAATATCACTGAGGTTAAACCTCAAAATGAATGGAATGGTGATCTTACTATGCCTACTCCTGAGTCAGAGCATAACTTAATTTTGACTAAAACTGACATCAAACCCAAGCAAGCTTCCCAAATGAAGTTTGACTATTTGGATCATATGCTTACTCCATTGTCTGCTGCTCCTGATTTGATGTCAGATATTCCCAATGATAAGTCATCAGAAAATTTGTTTTTCGGTGGTTCTCCTCTATTTGATGATGATGCGGATCTTGGTGACCCCAATTCCTGGACATCATTATTTAGTGAACCTACTCCTAAACGGGAGATTGTTAAAAAGACTGAACTTTCTTCCGAATTAAGTACCATTCTGGAAGAAGTTTCTGTTAAGGCGGAATGTATTTCTCCTGATGCACCTGCTATGTCTGTTGAGTCTATTACTCCTGCTTTCTCAGAGTGCTCCACGCCTGCTTCTGATGCTACTAGGACATGCCTTAAGCGTAAAAGACGTGAATCAAGTCTCGATGACAATGGTGAATACAAGAAGGATGCATTAGGAATTACCGCGTACTCTCGTAAGCCTCGTTCTGCTCCTCTTCAACCTATTGTTATTGATGAATCTTGTGACACAGTGCAAGCTAAACGTGCTAGAAATACAGCAGCTGCTCGTCGTTCTCGTGCTCGTAAATTAGAACGTATGACTCAATTAGAGCAGAAAGTTGAGGAATTGTTGGCAATTAATAAGGCTTATCTAGCTGAAAACTGTCAATTGAAATCTGACTTATCCAGCCTCCGTAGGGTATGTGGGCTTGAATAAGGATTATTCTAGGTTATATATACATTTTTTTATTATTCTATTCTATAATTTTTGTGCTTTTAATATTATTTTCAGTGTTTTGATAAACAATTATATTTGACAATTAAAAAGTAAAGAAAAAAAAAAAAGATTGATTTACTATGTACATTTAACCAAAATATGTTGGACATTTCTATATTGTATAAAAAGACCAAATCCAATACCCAAGCAATTTTAACTAACTGAAAACTACCATCTTCTTTCCAATCTATTCAACTTCTTAGCCGTCTTTGCATTATTCTTAGTATTTTGACCTCTAACTGGGTAACCCATAGCGTGTCTACGACCAGCATAACTACCAATATTTCTCTTCAAAGCAATATTAGCTCTCAATTGATTCTTAGCTTCATTTTCAATCGTATAATTCGTCAACTCTTTCGTTATCCCCAAAACATCTTGTTCCGTAAGTTGGTGCATACGCATTTGAGGATAAAATCCTAAACGTGAACAAATTTCAGTACTATTTTGGATTCCTAAAGCATAGAATTTTGAGGCGAGTCCAATCTGATTGATTGAAATGGTTAGTTTTTTTTTTTTTTTTTTTTTTTTTTTTTTTTTTTAAAAGGAATGAAAAATGTAAATTTAAAAAAAAAATAAAAAAAATAGGTGGTGAAGGAATGGGAGTGTGTATTTGAGAGTTGAAAAAGAAATGAGAGGGGGGAAAAACATACGTTGACAAGAGCATTGCCTCGAAAGGATTTACCCATAATATTTGTGACCATTTGTGCAGTTGGTTGATGGTGATGATGCTTCGAGGATTTTGGAAGAGGTGGATAATTTTTTTTTTTATTTTATTTTTCCTAGAAAAAAAAATAGAAAGTGGTAGGTAGGGTAACCACTTGCTATACTACAGTCTTGTGTAGAAGAAAAAAATACCTCGAAGAAATATATATACCCTTCATTTTTTCAAAGATCTGACTACAGATTTTTTTTTTTCTTTCAACTTTCCCTACATATTTATTCAATTGCTTTCATTATCATTATCATCATTGTTGATTAATTGAATTTTTTTTTTCTTTTTGCATTCTATTATTATTGGCATAAAAACAACAACATGAAGGAATATTTGTTACCAGGTTTGTTATTGTTGTCTATTGTGCTGGTATGTGTATTGCAGTAACTAACTTTTTTTTTTTGCCCCTTCCTGCGTTAATGCTTCGGGGAGTATATGTGTTGATATTTTATAGGTCTTGATGAGATTAATACGTAAGTATTAGATTTGAATGTTTGGTGAAGAATACAACAGATATTTTTTTTTTCTTTTTCTTTTGGATATACCAAAAATTAGTATACAAACCATTTAGTATCATCGTTTGATTGGGCTATTAAGAAAATACTTGATCCATTTATTCATTTTATTTCTATGCACCATCATTACCAGTGAAAAGAAAAATAAAAGCTAATTCTTTTACTTATTGTAGACCACTCGACCCATCACTATTCCAAATCCTTCAAAAGCAATTCTATTCTGAAGGACCCTACGTCACGACGCAAACCCTGTTCAACTACTCTTGGGCTTTAATAAAATCCAACAACAAATCAGATCAACAGCAAGGCATTCAATTATTAGCACAATTATTCCAAAATTCTCCTGAACATCGAAGAGAATGCTTATATTATTTGTCAATGGGATGTTTTAAATTGAAGGATTATTCAAATGCAAGGAAGTATGCAGATGTTTTGTTGGAATTGGAACCTCAGAATAGACAAGCTGGTGAGTTAAGACAAATTGTGGAAGATCAGTTGGCAAAAGAAGGTCTTATTGGGGTAGCTATTACAACTGGAGTTGTGGCTGCTGTTGCTACAACGGTGGCGTTCTTAGTCAAAAATAGAAAAAAATGAGAATGATGATGGAAAAGAACCCATTTTTTTTTTATAAACAAATTTTGGAAATGTGTGTATGTTTACTATGTAGTTTGGTTTGTAATTATGATGATTAGTCTACTATTGTTGGTTATTATGGATGTATTCACAACTTCCCTCCTATTGACGCGCTTTTCCCTTCCTTTGTATTGAGATTGCGTCCACGTGACATGTTTTTAACCACTTTGTTTGTGCACTGATTTAGAACTGAGATAATGCAACTCTACACGCTTTTTAATACTTTAATTTTAACCCATTTGCCACAAATTAAACCCTTTTTTTTATATCTTCTTCAACAACACAATTAAAAACACAGCAATGATGATAATAATATTAATTATAATGATACTAAACAAGTAACTACTACATGTTGATAATAAGTGACTTGAGTGAGTAATTGAAAATGAATGGGAGGGGAGACAATGATAAATGGGTAACTTATCAACACCATAAACAACAAAAAAAAACAAAAAACAAAAAAAAAAAAAACACCACCAAGACTCGTAAAATTAACATCAATTGAATAGACCTTGGAACAGATGAGAAACAAAGCTTCATCATCATTAATACAATTTCATATTTCTTTTCTTTATTGTTTTCTTCCTTTCTTTCTCCTGGTTATTTGAACGGTAATCATAGATATGTTTTGCACGTAAAACAAGACCCTTTTCAAATACCAAAAGTATTCTCACCTGAATAGGTCACGTACAAGAAACCATCATCATCTTTATGTTCCTCATAAATAGTTGACATGAGAGCAGCAGTTGGAGGCAAAACATCATCAACAAACACGAAAACTGCCTTTTCAGGTGCCAACTTAATTCTCTTTCTAATGATATAAACAAATTGACCAACTGTCAAATCAGTAGGAACAAGATACTTCTTCTTATCAATAGAAGCAATATCACTCTTTTCAACTTTTTCACAAATCAATGGAATTCGGTCAATGTATTTATGACGAATACGTTCTGATTCGGCTTTGCGGGTTTCAAACGAGTGTTCGTCTTTAAATTTAGAGCGCATTGTGATTTGGATTCTATTTGTGTGTGTGTGTGGTTTGTCTCTAGTAAAAGAGGTAAGCAGTGGCAGGTATTTGATAAAATAGGAGAATTAGTTGTAGAGCAGCTACAAATAAAAAGATAAAGAGAGAAAAAAAGGAGGAGGAGGAGGAAAGAAGAAAGAAAACGAGGCAGCTCCTTCTGGGTTTTTAATTCTGAGCTCAGTTAGGCCTTAGGACATAGGCCAACGCCACTCACCCTTCTTCTGAAATCATCACATGGCTTATCAGAGAGTGTGAGAGTAAAACATGCAGGTACTGTACACCTCCCAAACTTTCACATGGAGCCCTTCCCAACTCCCTCCTTCTCCAACCCAAATCACCACCACTAATTTCAACACCCACACACCCCCGCATTCACTTTTTCCAAATGCTTCTTGGAATATTGTGCTCTTGTGTAGGGAACATGCTAATATCACTCTCTCTTAACCTACAACGCTATTCCCACATCAAAGACTCCAAGCTACATTTCTATCTCGGTCTTACCTTGATGATCATAGGAGAAACTGGAAATTTTGTTGCCTATGGATTAGCACCGGCATCAGTGGTGTCTCCACTCGGTGTGGTATGTCTAATGTCGAACACAATTATTGCTCCTTGCCTTTTTAATGAAATATTGACGTTACGAAATTTGGCAGGTGTAGGTGTCACTATTATTGGCATTCTGGCAGTAATTTTGGCAAATTCATCAACCAATCCAAATACTACAGCCGATCTTTTCGCTGTACAAACCTATGCATCAATCACTTCCTTAATCCTTTTAATAATCTTACTTCTACCCGAAAGAAACCTTGTTTTAAACATTCTAGTAGTATCGCTACTAGGTTCTTATACTGCTCTATCTACAAAGGCTTTAAGTTCTCTTTTTCTTACTCACAAGCTACCTTTCTTAGACCCTTGGTCTTACCTGTTACTTCTTATTCTAATCATCACTGCTCCTCTTCAAGTCTTCTTCCTCAACCAATCCCTTGCCGTTCACCCTGCATCAATAGTTCTCCCTGTCCATTTCGTCCTCTTCACTCTCTGTGTCATCATATCATCAGCCCTAGTATTCAAAGAATACCGTTACTACAATCTAGACCTATTCATCATTGGTTGCCTCCTAACATTTGCTGGTGTTTGGCTAGTAACAGATTCCGCTTCCAATAATAACATCCCTTCCAACAATCAATCACAAACCACAATTAACAATAATAATTCTAGAACTCCCTTATTAAGAAGTCATTCTTCCTCTGGATTTTATTCTGGTACTGTACAAAGTTTCCAACAACGAATCTGATGAAAAAAAAAAAAAAAAAAAAAAAAAAAAAAACCTCATACATTTTCTCATCTGTCATAATAATAACAACAACAACAACAACATCATGATCAAAATTGTATATATTAATTATATAGAGACTACTTCGTTCATACACTCAAATAAGATACATTTCTTAAAAACTACTACTGTTTCCATTATGATATGAAACTTGTGTTCTCTCTCTCTAACGAACATCAACAAAAAATAAACCCTCGTCTATGAATAATCCCGCTTTCAATTAAATTGAAACACCTTTTTCTTTACCTAAACAACTAAACACCTATGTAAAATTATAACTTACATATGTAATCTATGATATATGTAGGTAAATACATATGTCCATACGTACTTAGATAAGTATATATATATATATATATGTATGTAAGAGTTACAATTATTATCTTGACGTTAATCTATTAACGACACGAAATGTAGAAGGACCTCGAAGTTTGGTGTTACCAAAATTTTGATAACAACAACAACTGCAAAAAAAAAAAAAAAAAAAAATAATGGAAAGTTTACATTCTCTCTCTACAAGTAGTAAACATACCAACATTTAAATTTAGAACGAAAAAAAAAAAGGTATAGGAAAGCTGAAAAATTTAAATACGAAATAATATGCAAATGAAAAAAAAAAAAAAATAAATAAATATATAAATACTAAAATAAAAACTATCAAAATAATAAGTATAAACCTCAATTATTTTTTATTTATCAATTTCAATTTTTTGTTTCTTATTATCATTTCCTTTTAAATAAATGTTGTTGTTCAACATTATCAACAAATTGATCTACAAATCCAAGACCTTCTGAACCTTCCATCCAGAAATCAAATGATAGATCTGTCATTGAGCCAATGACAGGGCCAAGACCTACTTGCAAATACGGTTCATCAAAGTTTTGTGTCGTTGACGTATCTGTATATCTTGATATGTCTTGGAATGGATGTTGTGATTGATTAGATGTTGTTGAAGCTATTGGAGTTTGAGGCTGTTGTTGCAACAGGGGCAATAGTTCATCAAAGATTGGTGGTGGAACTAATCCACCTAGTGCATGAACCGGTTGTTGTTGATCTGACATAGAAGACGGTGCAGCACACTCATTATTGACACTCATAGCCACCGACTTTACTAAATCAAATGCTTGATTACCACTACTCATTGGTGTAGCTGATTCAGGCTCAGCCTTATTGTATTTGGCCGTTAAATCCTCGCAAAGATTAAGCAGAATAACTGAATATCGATTCGCTAAATGTACATCATCTGGTGAAGAATCCTTGAGTTGAATAGCAATAGTTTTGATAATGGCAATCGTTTTTTTGTGAAGATACATACTGGTCGGTGGGGTAAGAAGAACAGTTTTGACTAAGAATACAGCGGCATGAACAGCTCTAACAATCAATCTAATAGGTGCAAGCCTTAATTTATCCATATCATTAATTCTTGATATGATAGCCAACAATTCTCGAGCAGCATCTGTCGCAATACCAACATATCTTGTTGCCGTAAGAACATCTGAAAGTACACCCGACGGTCTACCTACCCCATTTATATTGGGTGCATTTGCACTTTTATTAGATAACGCAAGTGAGTATATGTATAACCTTGTATAATGGAAATCAAACAAAATACTCTCCCGTTCTAATCCTGGCTCTTCAAACAAATGCCTATACATATTTTCCCAATTGTTTAAATGTGGTCCGAAAAGATTTAAAAATGCCAGAAATCTTCCACCTTGTAGCAATTCACGTGTATTCTTACGTGATAGATATAGTGTCTCATGTGCCAATGACATGATCTTCAAAATACCCAATTTTGCTTGTTGTGATGGTGTAAAATCCAAATCTAAAAATTCATCTTCACCCCACAACATTGGTCTTCTCCCCAACCTTAACGCGAGTACTGTTTCAGAAAGATGTGTAGCAACATAAACCTTACTATTTGTTTCCATTAATCCCATATCTTGTGCCAATCTTATTGCTGTTCCAATCATTAACCACGACATTCGGTCACTTCGCTTGGTTGCATCAAATCCATTATCTCCAGGAAGTTTAGGAGGATAAAATGCTTGAGGTTTCTCGGTATCTGTTTCTGGAGATGCCGTACTTGATGCTGTTGGTCGAGGTGAATTTGCATAGTCATTGAACCGCCAATGTATTGCTCGTGGATTCCATTCCGAGATTAAAAGAAAACTGTACACAGTTCCAATTGATCTGGTTGAAGCTTCTGCCCAAACCGTAGAAGAAATAAGCTGTTGACAATAGTCCCAAAGATTACTGTGGATTTGACTACCCCTCGATAATGAAATAAAATATTTCGTACCTTTCTCGGCAAATTTACAATACCGCGAAGATATAGTCAAGATAACAACAAGTAATATAGGCATCTGCGCTAACGCTTCAGCATTTTGCATTTCCTCTGGAATATAAGGATAGAAAGGATGAAGTTGTTCAAAAAAATAATTGATAAATAAAATGGCTTCATGTTCAGTTAAAAACTTTTTATCCTTGATAACAGCGGTATCTGCTATTGTTGTTCTTTGAGAAACATGGTCTTTTTTTGAAGGTTCTTCTGATAATTCATCTCCATCATTGGATGCTAATACTGTTGGTTGTTCAAGCCTTGGATAATTCCTTGCAGCTTGAGCTAGTATATCTAGAGCGTCACTTGTATTATGCAATTCTTTTACCGCAATATCATTCGTTTCCGTTCCTTCATCGGTTGCCACAGCAGCTGCAGCACTCATTCCTCCACCAATCACAGTTTCACGATCCAATGAACTCGAACTTGAACTTAATGGTGATGATTTCTGTGACCCCACCATAATCGGTGCTCGATTAACCCGAATCCCACCAGATCCACCTCTTCTCGACACACTAAATTCACATTTTCTTCCTTCTCGTCTACATCTTGCACATGGAGGTTCCGATGGATTGGATAAATCACCTAAGTCACATTTAATTTTTTTCGTACGGCAATTAATACATGCCTTATAACTCCTCCTATATGTCTTTTTGTTATTATTATTATTATTATTCGTTCCTGTACCCCCCAATTCTGGTCCTTTTAAAACTCCTCCTGTTTCTTGTGTACTTTTCAGAACAACTATTTGTTTTTCTTCATTAGACATTCATTCAGTCAATCAACCAAAAAAATAAAAAATTCTATTTTTTTTCCCCCTAATTGTTCACTTACCTTGATCAAACGTTTTATACACATCCATTTATTATTATCAATATTGGGTTGAAAATTTGTAAAAAAAAAAAAAAAATCTATTCAATTCAATTCAATGAAAAAAAATAAAAAATATAAATAAATAAATAAAAAGGAATCCTTTGAATAAGGTACACACAAACCCACAAAATACCGGTGATCGACGTAAAAAAAAAGTGAAGAAAGTACCGGATAACAAAGGTATTTGAAAAAAAAAAAAAAAGAAAAAGAGGAGAATTGTGACCCATTAGATTTTTTCGTGTTTTATTTCCCATGTATTAACTGAAAAATTTACATACCGCAAAAAGAATGTAAGTGCCATATCAATAGAAAATGCATGAACAAGAAGATCAGAGATAAACAATTGCTAGTAATCGGCGATTTTGATAGACAGTTTATGCAGAAAAGAAAAGAGCAAAACGGTATTGTGATTATGTTTGTATTATTTGATTGAGAAAATGTGGCCCTCTAATCTTAACTCCTCTTGATATGTACCCACTAATCGTTGATCATATAGGACGTGAAAATTGATTATAATAAATGCAATACCATCGTCTTTTATTCATAATATTATTGTAAATTGCTTTGGACACCTAGTTGTGTACATTAAAATATTATTTTCAGTGTAGAATTCTCCTTGATCTTCGTTTCCTAGAAAATCGGCTCAAAATTCCAGTAAATACTACTCTCTACATATCAATGCATATGTTCCTATCTTTCTACCTCAATGCACATATACATACATACCTAGGTCGGTACCTATGTAGTTGAATATATGTAGTTATCAGTAGCTTTGTTGAGACTCTTACTCATTAATCCTTATGTCATTCACACAAAACCTTTCAAATATTATTATTCTTTACACAAATTTCCCAATTTTAATTTGAATAAAATAAAATAACGTAGACCCCATACTATATGATATCATCATAACTATATCAAGCACTCAAAATCGCTGCTTGACCTCCATTAATAAGACCAATTGTATACATACCCATGTATCTATATATTGCTTCCAGAATATAAAAAAAAAAACAATATGCGAATTCTGTGGATCGAACACAGGACCTCCAGATTTACCGACTGAAGACTTCAGTCTGGCGCTCTCCCAACTGAGCTAAATCCGCTTATTATTATTTTATTTTATCCGATAATCTTAAAATATATTGGGAACAGTCTTCGGAAAATGTGTTTTGTACTGAAATTGTGTTCTTATTACATGGAATAAATCATTGAAATGAAGAAAACATTATTATTATTATTATAGTCTAGACATAACAGGTCGAGATATATTATTATTATATGGTGGGGCCTGAGATTCCTCTCAATTGTGCGCGAGCGGCTACAAGTATATGTGCCTCTGTATGCTCATAGAATAAATTTTATTAATGCATAAGATCGTTTGGTGCAATATTCTTCCACTCAAATTTCGTCAAAAAGAACTAAAGTTAAGATATGCCGTTCGGGTTAATAGAGCAATATGTCCTACTAATCCTGTTCATCGCATACTATACTCAAGGTATAATGGGATACAACTGAAGGACTGCTTTACTAAGGTTGAAAAGTTTCCGGACATTACAAAATCTGTATTTTGGGATTTGAAC
>JAJMJJ010000112.1:0-44150 GCA_030568955.1 Geotrichum siamense (nom. inval.) | reverse complement strand
TTTTTTTTACTAATTCTCTTCCGAGAGAGCTGGTAAACCTTTTTGCCATTTCGGCTGGTTCGTCCATCGTTGTTTCTCCCTTGTTTTTCGGAACAGGAGTTTAGGGATTCCATTGGAAGTTCTTGGTTGGGTCAGAAGGGAATGGGAAATTATTGGTGTTGGATTATGAAAGCTTTATGTGTGATGACTCCCTGTCGACAAACCTCAAATCAATGTAGTGACCTTCTTGAGCTCCCGTGATTTCGGTCTTGGTGTAGTTCGTTGGATTTACTACGGCGGCATATTCCTGAACACTATGTACGGTCATTGACTAATGGACATTTGGGTAAAACCATGCCGCGAACATTGTTATATAATTTTATGTGTAAATACTGTATATATGCGTATCCATACGTACGTACTTGTATTTAATAGAGTAGTTTCTATTCAATGAGAAGAAGCATTGGCTTAATGTATAACATATGTAGGTATGAATACTTACATATATATTTTCAAGTGTTTTCAATTGTGTTTTTATATATAACGTAGTATACAAAGCTTTAAATTATATTAAAGGTGCCTGGAAATATTAATACACAAGTAGTTACCTAGGTAGGTATGTAACCGAATATTATGTACTCACTTTGCCATATAAATCACCTTTCACAAATACTGGTAACGTATAAGTAGATAACTATCTAGGTAGGTACCTAGTTACATATGTATATAGTATTAAAAAATAAAATGATATAAAATAGAAATAAATTAACAACCTTGTAATGCATACCATACCTACCTATCAATATTTTCTATTAGAATTCTGACTGCGTCGCGCAAATTTAGAAGAACTACTTTTATCTTGATCCCAAAACCTTTGTCTAGGAGGGGCACGAGCAGCGAACCAACTCTGAATCAAACCAGTCGATGGTTTATAATCTTTAAGACCCAGCAATTGACCAAGTTTCATATTTTCACGTAAATACTGTCGACCATCTATGCCATAATTTTTACGCAAATGAGAGAAACTTGCTAGAATACTATGGATTACCGAGTCTTTAGTTTCATCATCATGATCAAGGAAATTGACGGCGGAATGGATTTTCGTATTGTTGTAATGGAATTGGTCAGAAGACGTGGTGTTGGTGTAGTTATGGATATTAGTTACGGTGATATTGCGGTGTTGAAGGTCGCGCAGAAATGGTTGTTCATGTTTGGTAAGCAGAAGTACGGCATCACCATGATGACCAATACGGCCAGTACGTCCAATTCTATGAATATAATTAGAAACATCGCGCGGTGATCCAATTTGGAAAACGTGTGATACATTTGGGAAGTCCATTCCTCTAGCAACCACATCAGTAGTCACCAATATTGCATTGTTACTATTTCTAAATCTATCAGCAACTCTCTGTCTAGCAGCTTGTGTCATTTGCCCATGCAGAGCCATGATCTCAAGTTTTCTTTGATTTTCACCCGATACACAATCGCTCAATGCATGTTTAAAAATATCATTAAAATGGTCACAACTGTTAACCGTTGGTAAAAACACAATTCCCTTAAATATTAGATTACCTGAGGCAACAGATTGGGCATAGGCTTGTGAAATAGCATGATAGGCTGCTGGATACATTTCACTCCAGTCAGATGTAATTAGGACAGATTGGTTAACTAGTTCGTGAGCTTCAGGCTCATCTTTGGAGACTGTGTCTATTATGGAGGCTCGTTTACCAAGCTCCTCGGCAGCAAACCTACGTACTGCTTTATCAATAGTGGCCGAGAAAAGAAGAGTTTGGAAACTTGAATGACAATATTTCTTCAACTCCACATCAATTTCTCTTAGACTATCAGCAAATCCAATATCAAGTAACCTATCTGCCTCATCCAGCACCTTAATTTTCAGATTTTCAAACTCTTTGCCCACACCTGGTACTTGTAGAACATCATACAATCTTCCAGGTGTAGCTACAATAATATCTGCTTTCTTTTCCCTACTAAACGCATAATTGATCTGTGCATCTTTTGACAATCCGCCAACCATACATATTGTAAGTATATTTCTCATTTCACCATAGGCTGTAATAGAAGAAATCTCATCAGCAATTTGTTGAGCCAATTCTCGAGTAGGTGAAATAATTAATGCCTTAACACCTTCTTCTTTATTTCGCAGGGCTTCGATTACAAACTGAATAGATGGGACAGAGAAAGCTGCAGTTTTCCCTGTACCAGTCTTAGCTCTTACTACAACACTATCTCCGCGGAGAATGGGTATTATAGTTTTTGCTTGAACTGATGTCTGTGTCTTATATCCTCGGTTATACAATAAAGAATTGACCAAAACTCTTGAAAGTATCTTATGTTCGGCTAACGATCCAGTTCCCACATCAGAAAAATCACCATTAGCACCTCCTTCTTCAGTACCTTCCAACACTGACAAATCCATATTATTTAAATCTTTAACTCTCTCATAGTCCACTTCACCTCTTAGGCCATCTCCTTCTGGACCTTCTTCATTACTTGTATTTCTATCGCTATCAAAATTTCCCACCTCATTTCCTTTCCTTCTGAAGGTTCCTCGATCATTATACCCTCTATTCTTGTCGAAGGCACATTCTATTCTACCCGATGAAATCGATCTAATATTCAAAGATAAAAATCCATATCTAGATACTATCAGCCTTAAATGTGGAATGGTAGTTCGAAATAAATTACCTCTCAAGAGATTCAGCATTTTTTGAAAAAGAATTTCATTGAAAGTCAGAAATTTCATGGGCACTTCAGAAATAAAAATTCAGGTTTATGTAATTTGAGAGTCAGTAATATGTCAGCCGTTTCCTTCCCTCATCCACCGACTCTGATCAATTCTACTTTCATGACTTGGATATTATTGGTGAATCTACCACTTACCAACTATGGATCTGACCCTCAGTGGACCAAGCAGTAGCTTCTTGCCCACAGTTGGATGGAGTCTCAAGTTTGAGACTATCCTGAGTCGGTGTGTAATCGTTTTTCCCCTAAGAAAGGTAACCATCCTCATCTGGGTGTACTGAGATTGCCCGGGACAGTTGAACAAACCGCAGTCTTCTTTTATATAAATATTTTAATTGCTAAAGTATCTATATGGGACTATAAACAGAACGATTATTACCATGATAATGAATAAAAAAAATTAACTATGTACATATGGTAAATGTAGTCGAATTTATCATTACAACTCAACTTGCATCACCTTTACAGGGTCAGTATTGAACATATATTCAGTGTTTATATGATTTATACTTACATAAAGCACCTACGTCATTCTTGAAAACTTGAGCTTATATAATCTTCATCCAGGATAAATGTTTGCAATATATTTCATGCACACTCATCATCATTATCTTACATGTTTCATAGCTAAATCAAAATAATTCTTTACCACGGTCACTTCGATCTAAAGCTTCCACACCCCATTCACTAATAATTCCAAGCATGGACACTCTCCATCCTCTATACAACGTCTCAATTCCTACTCTCCCACTAATCACACTCCAAGCAGTTCCAAAGACACCTTCGTATTCAACAGGTTTAATTAACAGTGACCATTTGGATAATTTCAAATAACTCAAATGAGCTCTTCGAACCAAAGTCTCAAGTGGCAATCTAACACCAACTTGTAGAACGTTTGATACAAATGTTAAAAGGTTGTAGACCATGGGGGAAGTACTTGGATCAACCCCAACTACTTGTTGAAGGACATAAGAGGTTGATTTACGTAGAATACTAGTAGCTCCTGAATACAGAACAGTAGGAAGAAAGACTTGTGCGGGGCATATCCAAGATTCTAGTTCTTTCAGGGATGTTCGGATAGATCTTGGTGTAGTTTCAAATGTAGTGGTCACCATGCGAGTACGGATGATGCTCAAAGGTGAAAGTAGAACCGCTGTTGTGATCGATGCAGCAACCGCAGTGGTAAGAGAAGCACCAGGAGTTGCAGAGTGTGTAATGTCCAAAAAGTGTGGGTCTGGAACGCCCGTAAGAGAGGAAAAGAAACCTGAAAGCCATGCTTCTAACGTCAGTTGCATTGCATCCATAATAAACGTCGTATTTAAACCTCGCCACAACCCTCTTACTCCATCTTGGGCTTGGAGTGCACTAATCAAGTCGTTAAACATGATAGATTCCGGACGAATCCGGTTTACATATTCTGCATCCAATACTTTTTCAATATCACTTGAAGAAAGTCTTTTTTGAGTTTCATCCGGGTTTGAAATAGATTTATTTGTTCTAAATACTTGATCGTATTTACGATCGTATTTTGAGCCCTGTAACCTCGTAGGCATTTCGTCCGAGATATTTGTAAAATAACTTTCGGCATCATCGACATCATCTTCTTCCTCTTCCTCTGCATTAAGCCTAAGCTCTTCTATTTCTTTTCTTCCCATACCTCTGAAACTTAGAGAACTACTGCTGCGACCATTTTCTTCCTGTAAATATCGATGTCTACTACTAGATTTTCTGGATGTTAAGTAGTCATCATCAAATTTATGTTCCTGTCCCACTGTCTCCAACATTTCCTTCTTTTTAACTTCCAAATATTCCCAATCTCCTACTTGTAATAACAATCTTCCAACTCTCCACGGTTGCGAAAAGAAAATCTTTCCATAAAGTCTCATCATAGACCTTCCAATCTCTGTTACCGTATCTCCTGTACTGCCAAAATCCAACTCAAAGTCACCATCTCTTATTACCATTGCCGACGATGTTGAACCAGAGTAATTATTCACTATATTTGACCCAGCGCCATTAGAATTTAGTGGGATACTACTGTTGGCTGCAATTGCTGCACCAGAATATGTGCTGAATGTTGGCCCCTTTAACTTCAGTGGCGAGTTGAAAGTGCTGGCGTTATAATATGGTCTGAGATCAGAGTATTCCGACATGTGTATATGTTTACTTCTCAAAGTAAATGGATGATATAAATTTGTTGATGGCGGGTAAATTCAAATGTTGTTGATGGCAAGTTGAAGAAAAGTCGTAAGTGGTGTGGTTCTAATTTTTTTTTTTTTATTACTATTTTGGTTTTTGCATTCTCCCATGAAATTACTGAACATACTGTGCTCGAAACCAAACAAAAACACGTTCGAATCAATTATGGCTGTAAAACATTGTTTTATGATGTTGATAAATTTTGTATAGTTGATTAAAAGGGGTCATTTTTTTAGTAAACATTATTTCATGGTAAATTTACAATATTTGAAATATTATCTAAATAGATTGTATTCACTGTTCGTGGCTTATTGAATCCAGTATCAGTAACTAATCCCAAATTTTTGACAATAGTTGCTATATATGGCAAATAATTGAAAGGATACAGTGGGAAATATGACCTTGAAGGCCTGTAACAGGCAAAATGTTAACGCAGTTTAATATAACAATTTAGCAGATACTATTAGATAAGATCTTATAGGGGATTCTAATCTGATTCGTTTTTATTATTATTAGTATTATCGTTCTATGTAAAATCTTATAAATATCATATACTCTAAGTACTATGTAGGTAGGTAGGTACCTAGGTGGTAGGTGGTAGGTGGTATGCAAGTTTCTAGGTCTATAAGTATGGTAGGTACCTAGTTATGCGAAACACTTTCTTACAAGAAGGAGAAAAAATTTTGGCGGGGCAGTTGATCGATAATGCCCCCATATGCGATATAAAAGTTTGAAATTATAAAGTAACAAACAAAAAAGATAAGGTGTAGGATATTTTCGATAAATAATGTAAATGGGTGAGTATATCAATGATGAAGTGTTGATAAAGGAATGGTGTCTCCAAGTTCAGATTGGTCCTGGAGCAATTTCAGTTGATATCGTCGATACTCGTCTTGTCTTCTTAATCTATCAGCCTCCTCATTTGAAATTTTAAGCGCTTCATGGTAAAGGGATTCATCAATTTGATACCATGTGCCATCACCAATATCTGACCGTATTGGTACAAACCATTCCCAAACATTTTCTCCCATGATCTGTGACAAATTGGCCTTCCACCCCAAATCAAAAATATTACCAATTGAAGAAGAGCTTGGTGATTCTATATACTTGAATCTAGAAGCCGGTACATTTGTTTTATACCTTACAGACTCCAATGTTTCTAAAACCGTTTTATTTCTAGCGGCGATGTAAACTGTGTATAAACTGAAAACTGTAACAGCGGATCCCATCACAAATGAGACTACAGCCAATGCAACCCAATCCAAGGGTAAATGGGCGTGTATCGTCGTTTGCATTTTGTACAAGATATAATAAACAGCGTAAACGCTTGAGGAAAAACAAGTGATGCAAAATAGTGATACGTAGACAAGAAATTGAAGGAAGAACTTTTGGTTGTGAAAGCCAATACAGGTAGCAAACCAAGGACAATGGTGATCCATTCGAAGAATGCATTTGCGACAAGAACTGCAATGATGAGTTCGATCAGGTTTCCAACATTCGCATTTATTACAGTATCGCATTTGTCCATTATCTTTAGCTGTCACATTCCGTACCTTTGGTGGTTCACCTCCTTCTTCCAGATCATCAATTGAAACCGCAAATCCAGGCACATCGTGTGGTGATCCAGCTCCTACTTTCACCGTTTGTAGATAAGCCCATGTTGACATGATATAAAAGAATGCTCCTAATATCAGATAGATATATTTGATGTACGAATCATAAAAGGCGGGAACTAAAAGAATCTCATGCACATAAAATCCCCAGAATGTTAATAAATTAACACCAATTCGAGGAAAGAGACTTAGTAATGAACAACATGAACGCTCACATATCGAGCATATCTTCCTTGTAATGTTTGCCATGGTCAATGGAATGACAAGGGTATTATCAACCTTGGAAGATTATATAGAATGAGATGGAGGCAAAATTGTAAGAATTTAAATTTCGTTGTCCTGATTTGGCATTTGGCACTTAGCATATAACACTTACTTATGTGTCTCTCTTACATGGACTGTATATGAACACTGTTATTGCCCAGATGGGTATATTTACCAATAATGAATACTAATATTTGGTATCCCCGGTTTGTTTTCCATACCATCTAAATATAAAAGGTGATAAATAATCTCTAGTCCGTATCCATAAAATGAAACGCGGCAGTTTGATAGAAAAAATTGTTTATTTGCAATAACTTCTATCACAAAGGACAGAAAATTGGTAACAAATGAAAAAATTGTGACAGAAGATATGTTCAATCGATATTGACTAATAATATATCCGACAGTCATGAACAAGTATCATCGCAAAGAATACAACTGGATCTGAGCTGAAATTGTTAGATTGGGTTTCAACGCTATGAAAACTGTAAATACATGTTATATTTTTAGGTATACTCTTTTTCATACATAAGTAGTATGTACATACTTATGTACATATACTACATCCGTTAATATATATAGATCAATTATTCTTACTTTTACATTTTCACTTATCACTATGACCAGTTTTATTATTGCATTCTTCCACAAATTTTAATTAATTGTAACACAGTTTCTTCAAATATTAGATTGGACCTAATCCATTTGTCTTAAATATCCTTAATTTGAAAAGTCTTCATTTTTTTATTCAATTTCATCCATTAAGTAAAACTAATCACACATCATATTTATTATCCAGTATATAACCATTCATAATTTTAGTCACCAGTGCTTCCCTATTATCAACTTTTGTATCAATAGAAGAGACTTAATCGATAATCCATTTGGACGACTGTAAATTATATAAAACTGGACCATTGTTAATATAAGTATGCATACGCCATGTTGGCTATATCCACTATAATATAGCATTTTTCTATTCTTTTTTCTCCAGTAATTAATTTATTAGAAATTGGTAATCTAGATGTCGAATCTGAGTCTTGCGATCCATCTTCCACATGGCTCTCTGGTCTTGGATAAAATTCCAATATCTGTCCAGCCGTTTGTAGATAGTTAGGGTGTACATAATTAGGTCTTCTCGTGGTATAACTGGCCCTCTGTCAGGCCTTTTTCAAAGCGTATTTTTAGTTATATCTACGTCACTCTAGGTGTTTTGTATTTCACGATTTCAAGGTCTTTCTCACTTCCGAACTGTACGAGATTTATATGCATATCATATTTATCCATTCCCATTTTAACAGGTTCAAGTTTAAATTCTAATGACCTTCCCAGATCATCCGTAATGCGTTCAACAGTAGTATCAGGCGGGATTCCATAAGTAACAGGTCTGGGCCAGTTACCTAACTCATAGATAAACACCTCCAAAAATCTTAGAAACCTAGTCCTCCTTTTTTTGACACACAATGTCAAGTTTTAACCGAACTGAGTAGTGCCCTCTAGGACTACATTCACAGCCTCGATCAAATTTTCTTTCCTTATTTTTTTCTTCAATTTTAGTGCAAATTTACCTTCCTTGGTTGGTTCTTCAAATATTCGTGCATATACACGTGTAACGTGCATGTCAAGCTTTTCAAATTTTGCTCTGGCTCTTGCTGCTGTGGCTTAACCAGGGATTCCAGCGATATCTGTCCACGTTCTCATTTTCTTGGTATCTTCTGCAGTCCTGATCCTGGTATTGATGTTTTGATTGGCTTTTTGTGCTTTATCCTAAAGTACGTCAATTCTTGCAATAACATAATTTACATCTTCTCGGGCATTCTTCGTGCATCTGGACTGTTCCAAAATTACAAGGAGTTTTTTGGTTGGTACAGTTAGTTTTTGTTCAAAAGCTACGCCCAATTTGCCTAGGACCTCTTGAGTATCTCTTTGTCTATTTAGCAATAATTTCTATATGTCCCTTATAGCAGTGGCATCCATTTCTCATACTTTGTGATTATCCGCTCAGTGTTGTTTAATTCTCAAAATGTTGTCACGTAGAGCCTGATTCTTCACGGTTGTGAAAAAGTCTTCGATGAAATTATATTGAAAAATATCAGATTCAGCCGTGCTTTATTTTACATGGTGTCACGTGGTTTTGAATTGGAAAAAAATTCATATGCTTTTGGGAGTAATTTTTTGATCCCATTCTCACTACATATATATATATATATATATATATATTTTTTTCCTTTAATACCTATTCTTCGATCTAACTTTACGATCTATGCTATGTTTCGGTTTCAAGTATTGAAACGATTAAGCTCAACCTCAGTAGGACAACCTACCAAACTTAAATATGCATATCGGAACGCCACCGACACTTTCGGTAAATTAGTAGAGGATGCGAAGAAGTCACTCGAACAAAACGGCGATTCTATGAAGAATGGGGTTCGAGTAGTGAATTTGGAAGATTGGAACAAGGAAGAACGCAAGGAACCTGTGAAAAGATTAGATGGGGCAACATTGGAAGGTAAATCTATAGGTAGTAAACTATTAATCATGCCTAATGAACTTTCCAGAAATGTTAATGAAGGAATTCTAAAAGGTGGATTTAATCCACAGAAAATTAGAAAAAACACGGCACAGTATTATATTCATTTAAATAGTGGTAAACCACATATGCCTGCTGAACAGGAGATAGATGTGGATAGTCATATGGCCGGAATCTTCTTACAGAATTATGCTTCTTGCTACAACGTCTTAACAGAATTAAAAAAAAGAACCAAAAATGAAAATTGGCTTCCGAAAAGTATCCTCGATGTTGGGTTCGGGCCAGCAACAGGTATGGTGGCGTTTAACGAAGTTTTTGGAAGATCTGCAGATGATGTAGAAAGGAAGACAGCTGTGATATTGGGACATAGTTATATGTTAAAAAGAGCCAAAAGCTTACTGTCTTGTCAACGAACTGAAGAATTTTACGAACCAGAAAATAGAATCAAGACGAAGATCCAAGATCACTTACCGTTGCCCAAACAAAATAAAAAATATGATTTAATTATAGCTACGCACCAACTGTTCGCAGGTAAATCAAAATTTCCAGAAACTGGTGATAAGGTAGTACGTTCGTTAATGAACTTATTGACTGATAATGGTATTTTAATATTGGTCGAAAGAGGTGATCCAAACGGATTTGAAACTATTGCAAGAGCACGTCAACTTATTCTCAGACCTGAGGACTATGAATACACCGGAATTAAATCTCCTGTACCTTACAAAGGTATTCTACATGGTGTTACTCCATCCAACTTAGAAACGTCAATATCTGATGATCCTGATTTACCACCCAGCCTTCTCGCCAATTTCTCTGTATACACCGCATCCCCTTCAACCTCCGTCCATCCAGCTTCTTTTGAAATTATTGCTCCCTGTACCCATCATGGCAAGTGTCCTCTCCAACTTAACGCAGAAGCTCGTGCCAACGATGTATCTAGTAAATTTAATTGGTGCAAATTTGGTCAAATGGTTCAACGTCCCCGATTTTCAATAGAACTCAAAAAAGGTTTATTTTTATCTGCACCGTGGTCTACTCCAGATTCAGGTCGTGCTATGTCAGGTAAAGGGCTTGCAGGTAAAGGACGACCTTATGGTAGAGCCCATGAGACAGCTGTTTTTAGTTATTTAATAGTTCGACGATCTCCAGGATCCAATAGAGAATCACATCCCACATCAAATGGTACTCCTAAAAAAGGTGAAGGACGAATTCTAAGACAACCTATGAAACGTGATGGTCATGTTATTATGGAAGTATGTGCCACACACTCTGCACACATTGAACAATGGACAGTTCCTAAGTCATATGGTAAACAAGCTTATCACGACGCACGAAAATCTAGTGGTGGGGATCTCTGGAGTCTTGGATCCAAGACTCAAATTACTCGTGAACCTAATTTAATTCAGTTACAAAATCTTCTCAACTCTAAGAAGACTAAGAATAAAAAGTCGAACTCTTCTTCTTCCAATATAGCCCCTGAAGAGGAAAAAGTTGTGACTCATCCTATTGACTCATTTCAACAAGACAATTCGCCCACAGATTATCTTCGCACAAATGGACCACCTGGCGCACGTTCAGGCCGTAAGAAGATCCGAACTACGTTACGTGGACATGATCCTTTACCATTAGATGCGGAGGATGAGTTTGATTTAGAAGATTATTTTAGAGAAATTGGGGAAGTAGAAAAGAATACTTCTAAATATCGACGAGAAGAGAAAAAATTCAATCAGAGGTTTTCTAAATAATTTTTTGATAATTCGAAACTATCCGTAAATCATAC
Organism: Geotrichum siamense (nom. inval.); assembly: GCA_030568955.1. NCBI lineage: Eukaryota > Fungi > Ascomycota > Dipodascomycetes > Dipodascales > Dipodascaceae > Geotrichum > Geotrichum siamense (nom. inval.). The sequence goes on along the minus strand of JAJMJJ010000112.1, from coordinate 33,019 downwards.
TATTTTGTACATATAATATATTTAATTAGATATTGTATTTATCTACATCTTATCTCTTGGAAGTCTTTATATTCTTTTAATTCCCGTTGATTCCCCTCACTGGCTGATCATATTGCTTCCACTGTCATCAATGTTTAACTTGTTTCTGCTATTGCATATTTCACAATAGATATATATTTTTTTAATAAAATAACAGAGATTGGGGTATAATACAAAATACAAACTGACTATATAACAAAAAATGATTTTTACATACTTTCCATGATATTTAGCCCTTTCCCATCTTGTAATCTCCAGCGTAAATCTCAACTGCTTTGAACTTCAACAAAATTTTTACCATGAGAAGAAGATATCTCAATAGCACATTAATTCAATAAAAAAGATAAATAAAAAAAGAAGGTTGTTTAGTAAATAAAATTATGCTTTTATATTAAACATAAAACATTGAAAAGTATAGAATTTACATAAGCGTACTCCTTCTCCCATCACCACAAACATTCTTTGCGACTATTTATTAATGAATGAGATTTCCCATACAGTTTGTTCTTTGAGAATTATATTTTTTAATAATTTATAGTTGAATTTTTAGGCCCGTAAAATAATAATATTTATAGTCTTGTATAAAATATTATAAGTAAATATAAGATAAATACTAAAGTAAAAATGAAATAATCACAAAATAACATATTACATATAATGGCAGATGGAAAAGATAATTTATTCCAGGGTTCTAAAGGGAATATGTCAAATCGTGAAAAATATTTTGTGAATAATAAAGCAAAAAACTTGAAGTATACGCTTCCAATGAACCTTTCGAAAATGATCTTATTCTACTTTACAATGCCTGCATATAATTCAACTAATAGAGGCTGCTTGTGTGATATTGATCTTCATTATCTATGTTTTGGTTTACTTGTTAATGTCACATCTTCAAGTATTCCAGATCATGCATTTTCCTACAAACTTTTTCTTGAGATATTTGTCAAATTTATTGGAAATCAACATAAAATGATGAAACCAATAGCATTATGACACTTGACATTTACTTTTATCACGCATATGTTACTATCAATGGAGGAAGGATCTTTGCAGATTAATTCTAGTTCGAGACGCAGAAAACTCAAAAATATTGTAAGAGAATGCATGAAATTTTGGATACAATCGAGATTATCTGGAATTTTGAATCAGCAAGTACTCTGAAGAAAATAAAGTCACTATTGATATCGAGAAAGTATTGACTATTATTAAATAAGTTTAAGTGGCCAAAAAAACCAATAGATGTATAAATGACAGTGTTTTTTTCGATATCTGTGGTTCCAGCATTAAAATTGGGTACAATATTTAGTTCATGACGATAAAGTTAAAATTACTGGGCAGAGAGTAAAAAATGCTACAAGGACGTAGGTAGGTAGGTAGTTACGTATGTTCCTATCTCTCCACCAGGTGTATATACTATGTAACTCTTGTGAATAACAACATCAAGATTCTAAATACATGTAGGTATACCAGCATATATCTGTTCATTACATATATTTATTTACCAAGTCTACGTATTTACTCTATAGGGCTAGCTATTTTCTTATTATATACACACATACCTACGTGATATTTATGTTTGTAATAACTTTTTGCATTTAAATTTATTAAAGGCCAAATTTCTGGTCAATGAAAGTACCAACAGACCATACGTAAACATAGGAGGAGCAAGCATCACTAGGTATGGAAATGTATTCGCAGTCTAACTTACCTCTTTCCTTAGTAATAATACTTTGACTATTACCTCCTCCAGGAACCCGATACTTGCGTGATACACGTTCTTGTGTTTGGCTCGGTCATAATTCTGATATATATGATAGGCAGGAAGGTACCGTAGAAAATAATCTATTTTTTTTTTTTTTTTTTTTTTTAGCTTCATTTTACTATAGATAATTAAAAATTAAAAGCGTTTAAATATATATGTTCCAAGTACGGGTACCTACATGTACTCACAAATTTATCCAACTTTTGATTAGACGTTTTACCGATTCTAGTTTTTGCTGTGCAAAGTGCAAAATAGGACATAATGCTAGAAGTATGGTTTCATCTGTGCACAGTGTAAATAATGCTAGACTAATGTTGTACATGGTAATATTAGACATATAATGTACTACTAATATGTAAGTGAAATAATAAAACGAACAAATTAAAATTTGAAGGTATGGAAGAAAATAAATAGTAGGGACATTATAATCATTAAAATAAATAAGGAAGCAATTATGAGGAAAACAGAAATTATCAAATATAAATGCTTTGTTGTAAGGAGAGACGAATAATTAATGATAAGGAAATTAATGCATATTCCGTCCTAGACAGAAGTGGAAAGAATCAGATGGTTGACCAAATGACTGGTAAGAAGATATGGTTGGAGACGATGACGGTAGATCCTTGCCAAATTGGAAAGTGCTATATTCCAGATCTTCATGAACAGGGGTATCAACTGGTGGAGAATGCGACATGAAAGATGAAAAATGAAAAGTTGGTTTATCAAATGAAGATGCTGGAGACGGCCGTTCTTCGACAACACCAGCCATTTCACGAATTTCCCATTTTGTGTGAGATGCTGTGGCATTATCTTTTTGACGCAAACGGACGTAAGCGGTAAGTCCGACTTTCAAAATCATTGGCAAGTTCAGCATTGCACCAACCATAGCATTACACCCAGCACCGTGTGTAACCACAATCAAAGTTTTGACACTAGTGTCATTAGATTCATAAAATGAAATTAAATTTCTAAGACCTGTTTCAAATCGACATCTCATATCACTCCATGATTCGCCATATTCTGCGATGGGTCCTTGCGCGGGCCATTTGGCATCTACCCCAGGTGTAAATGTTTTCATAAGTGAATTATCTTGAGGTGGAGGGGAAATATCGGTGAAGTAATCGGGAGTGAGCCATTCTCCCAAAAACCAGTCTAATTTTACACCAGTGACCTTTCGGGTGTCTGCAATATTATTTCTAACAGATAGGGCAGTTTGTAGACACCGCAGATAAGGAGAACTATGAATAGCTACATCACCAAAAGGCAAATCATCGAAATGAAGGGACTGTGCATTAGAAATGCCCCCAGCTGATAATGGTGGGTCGTAGGGAGTTGGTGATCGATACTTCCATTCCAAATCGACTGAATCTAACCGTTCAGCATGTCGCAAGATGATGAGTTCACGGATCATATTCCAAACAAATGAAAAATGCAATAGGTAAAAGAAGAAGGTTGCAAAGAAGTGAGAAAAAAATTCAAGAAAAAAAGAGGAAATTGGCGGATTAAAAAGTATTTTGAGAATCATTTGCCTGAAACAGAATGTGACCAACTAGGATAATTTCGCATGTGAAAATCACGTGCGATTACATTAAAACTCAGATTTTTGCCGTTTTCAGCATATCGAACTGGACAAAAAACACAAAAACTTTGCCAAATTCTTTCCAGAATTTACAAGCTTCGTTTAAAATATCAAAAAGAACGTTGTCAATACTCTCGGGGCATCGAATACCAACAATCCAGTTCACATCAGAAACGCCTTTCAAATATGAATTCAAAAGATTGGTCGTGAGGAAATCGAATAGCACATTCACTGGATCATAGCCGAAATATTCAGGAACTCCAAATATTTGGCATAATTGTGAGTAAAGTGCTTTGGTGTTGGGAGGAGCTAGGAATTGAGTCATTTGAGGTGGAAATTGCTTATTAGGTGGGACGATATAAACTCCATTTTGTAATGGTGTAATGGCTGACATCTTTCTCAACCAAAAAATGAAATCGTGAAAAAGAAGAAGAAGAAAAATAAGAGGGAAAAATCAGGTTTTGTCATATCTTGCGCTAAAAATTTTCGCCATAGAAAACAACCGAGGTATAAAATGGATGGGTTTCTCCACGGCTGAGGTCTGGATATTAAATCCTAAATAGGAATAGATGACAAAATACCGTTATAGGGCTGTACTCTCTTTGAACTTTACGCTCATCAATTGTATTCTCATGAGTCACAATACTTTAAACGTGATAACCTTGGATGCAGAAGTTGTTTAAAAGTTGATATATATTTTGGTTCATTTAGAATGCTGTGCATTCAAATTTATATAGCATTCTCTTAACAACAACAACTCATGGTATAAATCCAGCTAACCATCATGTATGAAGAATTTGAACTTGACAGATTTCCTACAACTTTGAAATTTGGTCAATTTCAAATTGACCATCCCATGTGAACTGTCACTGCTAAGTAGAATAGGTTCATCCTACATTTTAACTCAGTAAATTTGCTTAAAATCAGATAGGGAGATATGCATATAATTGTATTCCTCATATTTACACGATTTATTTAATATTCCTCCAATTCTGACATTATCAAATCCAGCACAAATCCAATAAAATTATCAAAGAACCATTACTTTTTGCAATATATGTTTCTATTGAATCATTTCAATCACTTCTATCTGACTACTGCTCACACAAGGTAGAGCGTCTGCTTCTATCTAGGCCCCTGTCCGCGTTAATATATCATCTAATTATGATATTTTTATTATCTTCGAAAGTTATCAAACTATGTTTCCGTACCTTTACTATTATATATTACCCTCATTTCCAAAGATATTATTGAGCTTTTTCAACGTTGCAACAACTCTTGGATATATTACGTTTTATATTGACCAGTCACTATTTACTGTGAAATCAATAATTCATAGTAATTCCAATTATTATATAAACATCTTCTAATCGAGGGTAGCTTAAGTTTATAGTTATAGTAGTTATGATACCACAACGGTTATTCCTGAAAAAACTCCTGTGATCACAATGAGCATATTTTGGTTTTGCTTTTTGGCTATCTTTATTTTGCTATGTTGTTTATGTAATTTTAGATTATGATTTAAAGTCTAAAGCATTTGTGTGCTAGGAAATCCAAAAAATATATGGTTTAATATATATATTTATATGTAATATCCTTTTGGGTTAACTCATATTGAGCTTAGCTTGTAAAACTTATCCCGGTTCCTATTTCTTAAAGTAGATATTTGTCTGGCAATGTTCGTAGCTAAGCTACTGTTCTATGAAGGATCTTGGTCTCTCCCAAATCTGGAAGCTTTTTTCATAATCATTATCATGTAGATATATCTGCCGACGTATTTTGATTTGGCTTTTAAACTCAATGGCCCTGAGATGAATATGGATCGGATGAATTCCTCAAGACTCTCCCCCAATTTACAGTAGAACCTATGCCACAATCGTGACATGCTGGAATATTGGTATCTTTGATGAGTTATGTCTCCAGTGCCGGCATCACAGTGAAAACAATTCTTCTCTTTATGACCTAGACGTACATTGTATGTTAATGGAAAATGCATTGGAAGTACATTCTTCCGATGTTCATAGTAATTTTTGTAAATTTAGCTAAAAGTAACTAATTACTATTTTATATAACTTGACAAGTTGATGTAGTTACTCAATTTTAAAAAACTAGTAGCATCGGTATATACCCAATACAATTTGAAGCTCTTATATCAGCATTTAATCATATTCAGTTTCGTTGAAAGTTTGAACTTATAGCCTCAGTTTACACACAAATATATATATAATTATGTAAGAAATATGAATGGTTGTGAAAAAAATAATAATTACGGTTAATTCATGTATACTGTAAGGAAAAAAAAATATTGTAGAGCTCTACTAAGTGAAAATGGAAGAAAAACAGAACTGTGAGAGGTTAGTTACAAACATTTGAATCTTGTGCAAAGTTTGATTTATGTACTAGTATTTTAATTAAAAAGCTATGAATGTGACAGTGACAAATATACCTAAGGTCAAAGCATATAATTTGATGGCATTTTATCAATTGATATTTCTCATCGAGTATTCCCTAAGCACAATAAAACTACGTATGTAGTTTCCTTGAGTAAGGCAGAGAATAAATTGTATGCAATGGCTCTATTTATATATCAATATATAACAAGCGAGGTAAGGTAAATAAATATGTGCATATATGTATGTATCTCAGATTTACCTCTTGTCGTACGTTAGGTAGGTATGTATTGAGTTGGTAGTAAATTTTTAGAGTGGACCCAAAAACACACACAAAAAAAATTCAAGAAACAATAACTTTAATCATGTGCGCCTAAGCTCTTATCTAACTGCTCAATCGAGATCTTTACTTTCTACTTTCCTTCAAACTTCTCACATTCACGGTATAATGAGCAGAAAAACTAAGTACGTAGTAATAACAGGAGGTAAGAATTTGTCAATGCGTATTTTGTTTCCGTATTTAACTTCAAATGTTATTACTAGGTGTTATCAGCGGTATCGGTAAAGGAGTTATCGCTTCAAGTACAGGTCTCCTACTTAAAACCCTTGGTCTATCCGTTACCTCGATCAAAATAGATCCTTATATGAATCTAGATGCTGGTACAATGTCTCCTCTTGAACACGGAGAAGTGTTTACTATGGATGATGGTGCCGAGGTTGACTTAGATTTAGGAAATTACGAAAGATACTTGGGGATAAGATTGACAACTAAACATAATATCACCACTGGAAAAATATATCAACGAGTAATTGACCGTGAACGACGTGGTGATTATTTGGGTAAAACTGTCCAGATTGTTCCGCATTTAACAAATGAGATTCAAGATTGGATTGAAGAGGTTGCGGCTATTCCTGTTGATACTTCTGGCCAAGTTCCTGATGTTTGCGTAATAGAATTGGGTGGAACAGTTGGCGATATTGAATCAGCACCATTCGTGGAAGCCTTGAGGCAATTTCAGTTTAGAGTAGGAAAAGATAACATGGCGTTAATACATGTCTCTTTAGTTCCAGTGATTCATGGTGAGCAAAAGACGAAACCTACCCAGGCTGCTATTAAGGAATTGAGAAGTCAGGGTCTTACTCCAGATATAATTGCTTGCAGGTGTTTTGAGAAATTACATATATCAGCAATTGAAAAGATTTCAATGTTCTGTCATGTCAATAAGAACCAAGTCTGGGCGGTACACGAAGTCAATACAACTTATCACGTTCCAGTCCTTCTTAAAGATCAAAAGTTAACACAATTCTTCACTAGTCGGTTAAAATTAGGAGAAACATCAGTATCACCAGAACGTATTACTCAAGGGAAATATCTTTGGAATCGCTGGTTACAGCTTACAAATGATTACGATAGAAGTTATGAGACCGTGAAAATTGCACTGGTTGGGAAGTACACCCATCTTCAGGACAGTTATCTCTCTGTTATTAAAGCTTTAGAACATTCTGCTATGCGTTGTCACCGAAGATTGTCAATCATATGGATTGAATCTACAGATCTTGAGTCTGAAACAAATGATCGGGTAAAATATCATCAAGCCTGGTCAGATCTTTGTTCAGCAGACGGAATAATTGTTCCGGGAGGATTCGGATCGCGTGGGATTGAAGGCATGATTTCTGCAGCCAAATGGGCTAGAGAAAATAACGTTCCATATCTAGGAATTTGCTTAGGTTTTCAAATTGCTGTTATAGAGTACGCTCGACATGTTTTAAACCTTAAGAGTGCGAACTCTGAAGAAATTAATGACAAAACTGAAAATCCTGTTATAATTTATATGCCTGAGGTGTCGAAGAGTCATTTGGGAGGAAGCATGCGTCTTGGTCTCCACCCAATTGCATTTCAAAATGAGCGATACAAATGGTCTCATCTTTACAGACTTTATTCCAATTCAACACTAATTCATGAACGCCATCGACATAGATATGAAGTAAATCCTGAGTATATTGAAACCCTTGAGGATAAAGGACTTGCATTTGTTGCTCGTGATGCCGATTCAGGTAAACGCATGGAGGCACTTGAGCTGAAATCACATCAATTTTTTGTTGGAACTCAATTCCATCCAGAGTATATATCAAGAGTTCTTGATCCTGCAAGACCAATTCTTGGACTAGTTGCAGCAGCTAGTAGTGTCTATGATGAGATAGTTGGAAAAATTGAAACTGAGAAATTTAATATTGATTTTTGATTGTTATTATGTTATTTAATTACATTATCAACATGTTAAAATGATTTTGTTCTATGCAAATATTTTAGTATATTCTAAAATTCATAATCAAAAGAAGCTAACATTCACTTGGTTATTTTTTTTTAAAAAAAAATTGATGTTATAATGGTTCCAATTGAAGAGTTTAACTATGTTGTTTTGTCATCTTTAATATTTCAAATGAGACAATGAGAAATAGTAGCAAATTTTCATTTAAAGTGCACATGTGGATATCGAAAAGGTAAATAATTTATAAACATTTACCATTAGTGTTATAAAAGTCTATGTATGTGCATACGTATACACATGTACAGTAATACTTCTGTTAATGAAAAATGTACCCACAATCTTCATACATAGATACCTGTCTAAACAAAATGTACATATATACATACATATGCAGATGTGTAGATTTCTAAATAAATTTTATCGTTGATATTAATTCAATATCATTCCAAGATTGATATCGATTTTTTAGAGGAAACCAAATTTACAAAGCAGTATAACGCGAAGGCACCAAAATGCATTGTCCCAGTTAGGAAAGTCTACTATTTTCAGGAATTCCTTCTATTTTTAAATATCATCTTCAAAATAAAATTTATGTGTTCTAAAATTTTTGTGTATATTAATGTTCACACAAATATGTACCATAAATTACATACATGTAAACATTTGAATGTATGTCATCTTCTGCAAATCAATTTTTTAAATACATAAATAAAAATTAAAATTAATCAGCGTTGGCACATATTTTTTTTCCAAGGTTGCCTATAATTGTAATACATATTTTAATATATCTCTACATACCTTTAGTACAGCCCTAACCCATTGAAAAAAGAGATTCTTTGCTATTGACACTGCAAAGTTGCAACTCAAATATCTCTTCATGTATATATAAATACCAGGCTACTTTTGGTAAACTCGCTAAAGATGACGACCATCGAAGCTGTATACATATTAGATATAAATAGGTACGGAACCAATTGATTTGATTAAGATGTCAACTTTTTTTTCTAACGAATGATTTTGCAGTCGAATTATTCTCGATTATCCAATTACTGGATCACCACCTAGTATAGCCAGTCTCATCCCATACGTTTTCAATTCTGAAGATGGGTCAGTGCTTGATATTTGTTCAGAAAATTCATTTATACCAATAATTGAAGTTAGCTCTTCGAGACTATTATTTTATCAGCGACAAAGTAATATCATCTATTTACTACCATGCTCTTCTACCACTCCTTCACTCCTACCTTTTGAGTTCATTGAAAAACTAATAACTGCATTGGAATCATATCTCGGTACACCGCTTCTTACAAGTAAAATTGAAGCAAACTATGATTTAGTGTCCTTAGTTCTTAGCGAAATGATCGATGGTGGTGCCCCTTTCATCACCGAACCAGATGCAATTCATGAATTTATACAACCTACTGATGCTATAGCCAAATTTCTCTCTTCTAAACCTACTTCTATGGCTGCCAATCTAAATCATCTTGACAATCATAGCGATACTCCTTGGCGAAGATCTAATGTCAAACATGTCAAAAACGAACTTTTTGTAGACATTATTGAACGTATTAATTTAATAATTCCACCAACACGAAACTCGAGTCGCTACACTAACCCATCAACATCATCCGCCTTTTATACACAGACGGTGGCAAGACATAGCAAGCCATTACTATCTCATATTGATGGTACAATAATGATTAATTCGCACTTGTCAGGTGTCCCTGATATTGCTCTCACACTTTCTCCTGGAAAATCTCCGATATCATATCCGACATTTCATCCTTGTGTGCGTCAAGAAGAGGTTTCTGGAAATAGTTACTATTTCATTCCACCAGACGGAAAATTCACGTTAGGAACCTACTCAGTCGAAAATGTTGATTCAGGTTTAGTACAAGCCGAACTACGTACAGGCCTAGGTACTTTTAAGAATGAATTTGAAGTTCGTGTATCGACATTGATTGCACGCGAAGTAGATTCAATCCAAAATCTCTCTATTAAAATTATTACAGATGCATCAAAGGTTCGATCAATTAAAACTCTTCGTGTTACAACAGGAGATTTTGGGTTAGTTGATGGATCTTCTGGTGAATGGAGATTCTTAAAATCTACCCCATTGGGCTGGAATGCAACTCTTCGTGGTATCTTGACTAAAATTGAAGAAGAAGAAGATTTTCTCCAAGATAACAGCAACTCAGATAAAGTTACATCAAAACTTTCGAGTCAAAACTCTACTGAAGTGGTGGTAAAATCGAAAAAGAAAAAATCTAAGAAAAAGGATCTTGTATCAGAGGATCTCCAAGATCAAGCGCCTAAGGAACAGCTTGTTAACTCTCCCTTATTCCCCACGCATCTTTCATTGTCGTACAAGGTTGTGGGGCATATTCCTAGTGGCACCAAAGTGCAGTCTCTTAAAATTAGTAATGCAAGAAGAAATACTGAAGGAAGCAAGCCTTTTAAAGGTGTAAGATACATTACAATTAGTGGGGACCACATTGTGCGCTAGATAACACATAGTTATCACTGTAATTAATTTTGTTTAACTTTTATTGGAATCAATATCTATTGAATGTAGCTGAGTATAATAAAGTACATTGTGTAGATAAAAACTGTATATATTGAACATTGAAGCCATAGTATATATAATATAAATCGGGTTCATTTCATGTGTGCACCCTAGAAATCACAAAATAGTTTCAATATATATACCAAGCTACCTACCTACCACCAAGATAGGTACCTATGGTATGTATTTTTCTTGATCTGAATTATTTATAACGAAATTCTCTCCTAATTGAGTTATTATAATTATAAATAAAGATAAAAAGGATCTGAATATTTCTCTTAAGGTCTAAATTCAAAATAAATATCAATAATATAACTACAAATATTACAACAATGTTAACTTTATCTAATAATAATCTAAACTATGTCAGAAAACATTTTCTAACAAAAAAAAAAAAAATAGAGATAAAACTCAGATTCAAAGTAAATGCTATTTTTTTTTAGACAAATGCTAAGCAGGGGCGGAAATGGGTGTGAGGACGTCAAAGGAACCAGTACCAATCTTAGCAAGTTTTCCAAGAACAATGGAAGAACTTGGTGAAACTAACTGATCTGAATCTGATTCTAATACAGCTTTGGTCAAGAATTGACATGTGGTTTCGAATGACATCTTCATCAATGGAGAAGTGCCTGAATCGACACCTTGTCGATTGAATGCAAGATATGTACCTTCACGAGTCATCATGTCGGCAATGAGATCTAAATGTCTTAAATTAACCGTAATGGCATAAGTCCTGAAAACATTGTTGATTTCTCTAACAATGGTGTTTCGTGCAGCCTCAACACCATAAGTTTTCAAAACAGCAACAATGTCATTGGAAGTTATACCATTAACATCAATGAAGGCATCTTCTTCCCACATGGCATGGAAATTAATACCTTCAGTAACAAGAACGCGATTACCATCGTGTTGTTCAGAAGCAGGATGCAAACAACGACCAATTCCAGGTACTTGACGAACAACGACCTTCCTACATACGTCTTCAATAATGTTGACCATAAGAATCTTGGTGATATTAGCAGGATATTCAAGTCTGATTTCTGCCCATTCTCCATCAGCGTCATCAAATTTGAATTTGGTGCAGTTGCTGTATTTGTTAATGACTTCTTTTTCTCTTGCCTTGATGTCCTTATGTGTCTTAACCTTAGAGTCTTCATCATTATCAGAATCAACATCAGAACCATTTCTGTCCATATCAGAATCACTATCGTCATCGGATGTGTCACGAGTCTTTCTAATCAGTTCGAGTTCATCATCATCAGGTCCGTCGTAAGAAACAGCTTGCTTACTATTATCTTTTAACTTTTCATCGTCGGCATCACCATCACCATCGTCCGAATCGTCAGCATCATCGTCTTCCGGCACAGTTTCAAAATCTTTAACTTTGGTGCCTTGTCCAACAGTTCCGAGAGTTTGACTTTTCTTGATGGCCTTTTTGATACTTGACACCAATGTGAAAATAAATGACGAAGATACGCATTTTTCAAGTTGTGCCTGAGAAATATCATACTCAGACTCATATTCGTCACGAGTGAAGAAATTCAATTTAATGTTGTATGCTCTAGTTGAATTCACATCGTTCGTACCAATACATTCTGTGACAGAAACATTATCAACAATCTCAGAAAGTAAAGTTTTAGCAACACTCTTACAGAAGATATCGGCTTGATCATCATCAATATCATCAAGAATAGGAAGAGTCATTTGAGGAGTTTTAATATGGGAAGAAGCTGTCATAATAATTTCTCTCATACGAGGAATACCGAGAGTAACGTTGGCAGCACCGTGACCAGCAAAATGAAAAGTGTTCAGTGTCATTTGAGTAGAAGGCTCACCAATAGATTCTGAAGCGATAATACCCACCGCCTCACCAGGATCGACAGTAGTTTGCATATACTTGAGATGCATAAGAGATCTGAAATGCTTTTCTTGAACACCTTCCACACCAGCTTTAGCATCCTTCTTCGAAATAAATTTGTCCTTGTTTGTACTTATGAACTTTTCAAGTTCTTCGTCAAAAGTTTCAGAAACACTACCCAAGAATCTGGAAGGATTGTACGTGGAGACAACAGGATCATACTTAGCACTTTGAATGTAATGAGGCTCATCGACATGTTTCTTATTATACTTCTTGACTTTCTTACTGTAGTCAAGTGCGGTATCGATATCAATATTACCAGCAAGTTCACCAGGCTGGTGTTTTTGAAGCAAGGACTGATAATTATCCAAACAGAATTGGAACTTAGTCAAATGTGACTCCCTAACTACATCAACAGCATCACCACCATACATAAATTGGATCAGAGTTCCATCAGAATCACGAACGGAGTTATCGTAATTAACTTGGACACCCTCCAACTGCTTAATCAAACATCTTTGCAAATAACCAGATCTAGAAGTCTTAACAGCGGTATCAATCAAACCTTCACGACCAGCCATACAATGGAAATAATACTCCTGTGGTTTGATTCCCGAAAAGAAACGACCAGAAATATAACCACCCGCGCGGGCTTGAGTATCAAAAGGTTTGAATGAAGGAAGAGTCTTACCTGAAACCATAACAGGAACACGACGACCTTCCAAAGCTTGTTGTCCTAACATACACATAATTTGAGAGACATTAACATTTGAACCTTTGGCACCTGAAAGAGCCATAGATTGCATAGAATTCACCGGGAAAAGTTTTTGTGTACCTTGAGGTATACATTTAGATACAACACTTGAAGCAACAGCATTGACTTTAGACTGCGTGATGGCATCAAGAATGGCAAGTTTATTGTCATCACGAAGAATTTCTTCAAGACGCTTCTTAAATTCTGGGTCAGCCTCCTTTACATCCCGATCCAAATTAGCAACTTCAGCAGCTGCTTCATGACCTACATTCGAAGAATTGACAAGGATATCTCTTCTCCATTGATCACCTTCGGGAGTAAGATGCAAATCATCCATCCCACAAGTAAAACCGATAGCAGTGGTATAGCGAGTAAAGAGACGTCCCAAGACAGATAGAAAAGCACCTGCACTGTGTTGACCGTAGATTTCATGAACAGAATGAACCAAACCATAGTCGGCAGCACCATATTGAGATTTATCAAGAATACCGCAAACCAATTCACCATTCTTAAAAATAACATTATTTTCGCTAGAATGGGCACCCCAGTATTCATTCTTGATCTTGTTTTTAGAATTGAGGTTAAGACCTTCTCTGTCAAGAGGTTTGATATTGAGAAGGGCAGTAGTGATTACCTGTTTACCAGTCCACATTGGAACCGGCTTCAAGATTGCAGGAGGAACTGTCACAATTCGACCAGAAGTAGTATGTCCATCTTCAGGACGAAGACAACCATAAACAAGTTGTTGATACTTCTCACGAGTGAAAAATGTATCCTTACTTGTGAGAAGAACACCGGCAGAAATATGATCTTGAATCAAACCACGAAGAGGTTTACCAGATGTTGGTGTCAGATATTGTGAGTCAGTATTGGCGATCAGAAGAGCTTCAGCTCTTGCAGTTTCATTTTGTGGGAAATGCATGTTCATCTCATCACCATCGAAATCGGCGTTATATGAACCAGTGTTGGCATAATGTAAACGTAATGTTTTTTCTTTAGGAAGAACGCGAACTTTATGACCCATCATAGAGGCCTTATGCAGAGTGGGTTGACGATTCATAAGAACGACATCATGATTTTTAATATGCCTGAAAACCTTTTTATTCACAACTCCATTCACATTAGAAGGAGTAAGAAGCTGATTTGCAAGAGCAGTTCTTTGTTCAAGTGAAAGAGTACCGAGGTTAATCATAGATCCGTCTTCATTTTTGATAGAAACTGCACCAGGCCAGGTTTCTGGACCATTAATAACAGCTTGACGAAGCTCATGAAAATTAAAAGATGTGACCGGTTCAGGGTATGTAAGACCAACGGCAAAGACAAGAGGAATACCAATTTCATTCGTTTCAATATTAGGATCTGGAGAAATAACAGAACGAGCAGCATAGTTAACACGCTTTCCCATCATATGTTTTCTAAAAAGACCCTCCTTCTTTTCAAGGGCTTGTTTAACACCAGGTAGGGGATTAATCTCAGTAGACTTTGAAGAATCCAGATAACAATTGACTTCAGTCTGAATAGTGACAAGGGCATTCATGAGTGATGAGAAAACGACCTTACGCTCTTCATTAAAAGTCTTTTCAGTTCTGAACACATTCATACGGTCATTTAAAGTACGAATACGTGTGGATGTCGTAATAATCTTAGCAAGTAAATCGGTTTGAACATTTGAATGAATCATATCACCCACTTGAGATGGCAGTCTAAAACGAGTCGGAGGCACCACGAGGTTTTCGATAAAAAACATATCGGCAGTCGCAACTTCAGTAGAGTCAGGTCGGTTATGGAAAAGAACCTTGCAAACGTTCTTTTCCTGACGGAATAGAGATCGAAGAATATTTAAAACTTCGACGGACAACAAATACCGAGGAGCGTCCTTATCAGCAGCGTTAACTTCCCTACGCTCACCCTTTTCTTTAATCAAAGTTTCTGATGAAATGACCCTTTTTCTTGTTAAGTTGAGTTTGTTATTCTTTGCTTCATCACGAGGTGATAAAGGAAGTTCGAAAATTTTGACAAAACCATCCTTTCTCAACTTAGGAGAAGTCATTTTACAATTTTCACAGTTAGTTTTAATGCGAACTCGAGAATAAAATTCCTTTGTTAAAGCCTTTCTTTCTTCGAGAATAGATGCAGTGTGAATACCATGCTCAGTGGTACGGCCTTCAGCCAATGCTTTCTTGATAGCTGCTTCAACAAACTCTTCTCGGCGAGCAACGAGATCCACCATGTCAGAACTTGATACTTTCTTTCTGCTAAGTTCAACATTAGCTTCATCCATGCGGTCCTTTTCTTGGTCGTTACTCGAGCTAAAAAGTGTATCTATTTGACCAGCTTCAATAGTAAGACCATGCTGTAACAATCTCAATTTACACTCATAACTATGTGTTTCCATACTAGAGATTTTGAAGTAGTGACAATAGAAACAAGTCGACCTTAAAAACATGAACATTTGTGAAAAAAAAAGAGGGTTGTAAACAGGGCCAGGAAGTTCGATATGACCAATATGTCCAGGGCAGAATCTTTCGTCGAGGCTACATGTTGAACATCTATATTTTAGTGTTAATAAGTATTCTTACCCGTATTTAAAACGGTGTACTTACAAGTTACTTCCGAAAGCACCAAGAGAAAGATCATAAAGACCACCAGGGATGGGGTGATCCAGCCTATCAAGGATTTGTGCGCCTGTAATTTGTTTCACTGAAAGACGCTTAACATCATCAGACTTCAAAAATCCAAAGTCCACAGAAGAGACTTCAGACCCCACGGGATAAGAAATATCCATTGTTGCTAAGTTTGAAGAAATCTTTAATTGATGGTGAATTTCAATGGGAGGAAAAAATTCTTTTCTCCGGACAATTTTTTTCTTCTATTTTTCAGTTGGGAGAAAAGACTTGGGTTAGGGTGACTGGTAATGTTAAATTCAGAAATTTTTTCATACTATGTAGACACTCTCCATAATCTGCTTATTATATTCTACATGATGGTTACCAGATACAATGTCAATTATAACAATAAATAAATAAAAATTTACAAAATAATGGTAAATAAAAATGGAGAAAATATAGGGTAGTAGGCACATATGATGCGCTGAAGAAAATGCCGTAAATATTTTACATTGTGCCAGGTTCGAACTCTGGTTATCTGAATTGGCCAAAAGTGGGAAATTGATATAGAAAGCGGACTACGGTGGCTGCGGAAAAATTGGGATTTTTGTATGGATACATGTCACTTTGCATCAATTCTAAATTTTGATATTTTAAGCCATTTATTTTCTATTTTGATATGTGATAATGCTGCATAGCTCATAGTTGAAATAAATATAGAAAAAAATATTTTAAGGCCATGGTGCAGATACGGCTGATATTGAAACTCTGTGTTGGTTGGGCTCCAAGGTTTCTTCCAAACATAAAAGTACATTGCACGAAAACTTTCAACTACTTCCAATTTTTTTTTGTACCTCTAGTTTTGTCCTAAGTAGTACCAATTTTAGTATTTTAATAATTCTGTTGTAAAAACAATATCGATTTAACTACCGGGCGAATACCTATCAATCGTTTCTTTTTACCTTAGTTGCAACAGAAAAAATAATGTTAGTTATGATAAATCTAATGTAAAACTTACCACTTGTTCTAAATTATATGTACCTGCTTATGTAGGTAGGAAGTTTTTTTTTCGTTATTGATACATTATCTAAAATCACAAACTGCAATTTACAAAGGTAAAACGAACAATAAATAATAGGTATGTAGGTTTGTAATTATATAACCAAAGAGATACTATGCGTTAAAGAATTATAAATTTAGGTAAAAAACTTTACAGAACAAATGGAGCAATGATAGTAATTGACCACTACAATCTTCGTGAAACAGGTAGTACGAAAACGAATAAATTATAAAACCAAATAAGAAGCTAATTTGACAATTCACATCTTATGTTTTTTCTCTTAGGTATTACGCATTGTCTAAGAATGCCAGATTTCTGTAGTTTTAAAAAAATTGGTGCATAGGTAGGTACGTAGGTTAACCAAAAAAGAAACTAACAATATTTTATTTAAATTTCGAAAGATCTGGAATATTTTCATAATGTGAAGATATAAAAAATAATAAGGTTAAGCTATTTTAAATAAAAATTTGGGGAAGATAATGCTTGAATAATGTAAACATCTACTTTTTTTTTTTTTTTTTTTTTTTTTTTTTTCAGATACTATAATTTTTGATGTATGTTTCAATTGAGGCAAGTCAAGCCAAAAGTTGAATTATTTGAAACAAAGGAAATAAAACAGCAGAACATAATGTATATTATTATAATTCATTAAATTTGTTATAATAATAATATACTTTATAAATTTAAAAGCTGATATACCTGATGTTCGTGTAAAGTCAGTCGTGATGTTTTTAGGTTACAAACAAAATGATTGTGAACAAACATCCAGAAACGTATACAATTCCATACATAGAAACGTACTTAGTACTTTGGAAAACAAAAAAGGAGTGATAACAGAAAAAAATCATAGTTAATATTGTACCTGGCTTATTTTTTTTTGATTGAGTTGATTTCTGTTATCAGCAAAAATAAACTTTCAAATTTCACGTGAATCAATCTCTAACCACTATAAAAGGAAAACAAAGAATATTCTATGCAGCAAATATATTTCCATGCGTCAATCAAAATTGCAGCATCTCGGAGATTTCCGAATAGATAAAGTAGTGCTCCTGATTTGTTATTTTTATCAATGGGTTTAATTTAATCGTGAGACTAGACGGAAACTTGTGTACTTATCTTTCCACTGCACATCCGTATCCTAGATGTTGGCGCACATGCCAATTTTCTACTACGTGTGGAAAATATTTCTAAAATAGTATTAGAATGTAGATGCCGTAAAATTGCAACTTGGAGACGTGATATGTAATGATTTTCGCACTGTTCAATCAAAAAGAATGTAAACCTGATATGATGCACATATGTAGGTATGTAATATTGTAAATATCAGTTGGAAGTCATTAATATGATGATTATGGGCATATAAATATTCAATTTATCTCTTAAAGGCATTAATGGTGCAGCTTAATATACCTTAGACAACCAATAATATGTGTCCACGTTGCTTTTAAATAGAATTAGAAATAGTTTCTTTGATTATTATTATATATGTGGGTAATTCTTTGTATGTCAATCTAATTACTAACCTTTCCTGTTTATTGAAATATTAAACATAGTTTTCATACTTTGGAAATTTTCAGTATTAACTTATAGATGCAAATAGTCATAAGTAACATGAAAACCTCTGAGCAATGAATTTTTTGGCGTGACAATTATCACATATAACTGTATATATGCTTCTGGACTACTAGAAGATATTTGAATACAAGAGAGTATTTTAACAACTTGATATATATTGATCCCAAAGTCTAAATAGGTATTAAAAATTTCCACATGTATAGTAGTAAATGAACATTACCTACCTACCCGATCACAAAGTCAAAAGAGGTATTAAAATTTTGAACATGTATAATAGTAAATGAATATTAACTACCTACCTTTACATATTGTTATTGTTTCAAATTAAGGCACATTTTTCATTTTTTTTATTTTGTTTAGAAGATCAAGTAATTATAAGAATTAATGAAAAATCACAAAACTATGGTGTATATATTTTCAATTTTGCGCTTTTTTTTTCACAAACTTGTAAACCTACCTACCTACTTAGATAGATAGGTACATACATATGTATGTATGTAATCATTATGTATATGATTGCTAGCCTGTCTTTGAAATGTTTCTCAAGTTCAGATTTGCGTACACAATGGATTTATTGAGATCTATTTTTTTTTGTTTCATTTGAGAGTTGTATTCTTTGTTACATGCATATACTCTAGATATAACAGGTTGTGTTATATTATGGAAACATGGCGGGATCATGGGGAAAACCAGAAACAAAATGTACCTTGGTAGGTATGATATAGTAAGGATGGTAGTGTAGGGTGTTCTGATAAAATGTATGGATTTTAAATGGAAAATGCCAAAATATATAAGCTCTAGGTCGAGTTCGAATCCGGGACAGGGGTTTGGCACACAGGCTGGCAATTGGAAGTTGAAATCGGTACGTAATACTATTGCACCATACATCTGGGTATATAATTAATTGGTCTATGATTTATTGGGACGTATGACAACCTTGGAAACGACAGGTATGTGGACATAAACACATATGTACATAGTGAAAACTAGTATTAGGTATATATACATATCGATATACTTGTGACCTATTGAGATGTAATAAATGTATACTTTAAAATACCGGCGAATGCCTACCTATAGTTATTCGAGAGAATTTGAATCCAGTTACCTTTGTTGGTTGTACTTTATTTGGGTGACTAATAAAATAGTTTTTATTTGGTCCAAATAAACCTACAACGTAAATAAAGGCAGTTAAAATTCATCGTAGAATCTAGAGCATGAAAAATTTTATCTATAGAGAAAGTGTCATGTATAAATTGTCGTCATGGTTACACCCGCGGAAGACGTTTGTTTTCAAGGCACAGGCTTTTTTTCTTCACACTAGGCCATGTTAGGAATTTAAACAAGCATTAGCCCCAAATTTCAGGAACATGAAAAATTTATATGACGCCTTTTTTTCATTAAGAGCTTACCACCAGAAAGAATATGATAGTCCCGACGTATGAATTAATACTTCTGATAATAAATTCTATTTCAGACATTGTATCTGATGCAACCTGTCAATGTACTTACACGAATTAGAAGAGTAAAAACTATATTTACTTGATAAAATGATGTAAGGCACAAGATTACAGTAAAATCAGGGAGGGACTTTTAACTTCTAACTGGTTACATACAGGGTTCTCTCCGAAAAGAACTACTGCGAAAAAAGAAAGAACTTATGGATTGCATTTCTCGTCGGAGCACAAGTTGTTACTATTAAGGTGCCTGTGTTGACGTAAGAACAGAAATATGAAAATCAGCCGTGCAATTAGGGATTTTCCGAAGAAAATTTCATCACCAGTTTATACGTAGTACAGAACGTTGCAGTAGAATTAAAATCGACGGGACTGAACGGGAACACCGAAAGTCACGGTTATTTTCTTCTTCTATTCTCAATTGGGTTACCCACTGCAAATTAAATTCTAGAACGCTGTATTCTAGAAGGGGCGGATTCTTCGGTCGGTGCTTTTTTCTTAAGCGTTGTCCCGACGTAGTAGTAGTAACAAGGATAAACTCGGGAAGAATTGAAGTTATCACTTGAGACAAAAGATATAAGACGAGAAATAGAATTAGTCAAGAATTGTTCAGCAATTCTGCCAACACACACATCAGTGTGAAATGTCAATGAGATTTCAGCAAAATTTCTTATTGGAGGAATGCTGCCAGTCTAACCAATTTGAGATTAGCGCTAAGCGTGGGATAATGCAGTTTTTGAGAAAAAGAAATGTTGATGGAGGGGTCCGACTCTGATTTCCAGCTCTAGTAGGAGATCTCCGACTAACAATGGGAATCTATGATGTGTATTTAAGACTTTTGAGTTTCTCATTATTTCATTGTTTTTTATTCTTTCTTTCCCCTTTTCACTTTATTTTTACTCCTGTAGCATAATACTTTATTATCATCCCTAGGATTTACATCCTTCATTGCTAGATATCTCTATTTTTTTCTACTGCATCTCGATACCGAGTCCCATATGTCTTTAGATCGCTAGACATCGACTAGGTCTTTGTACATACTTGGACGTGATTCTACATACTACTGCTAATATTTCAAGTAAGCTTTTGTTTTTTTACTATTATCAACCATCATTGTTTTTCTTCGCACTGACTCTTTCTATTTTAAGTCCTTATGAATCCTTTTCCTCCTCCGCCGCCACCATCGCAATCAAAACCAGATAATCCTGGCTCTACAAAGCGACAGAAAAAGGGCAAAAACTCTGATGTCTCTACATCGAAACCACCTAGCACTTCATCATCAAGTAGACCTTCATCAATCATTGGAGTCACTCGGTCAATATCTGCATGCCTTCGATGCCGTGTTCGCAAAACACGTTGTGATCAGAAATTTCCATCATGTACTTCATGTCTTAAAGCCAATGTTGAATGTGTGGGAATTGATGCAGCTACCGGCCGTGAAATCCCTCGAAGCTACGTATCTCACTTAGAAGATAGAGTCGCCCAGTTGGAATTACTTCTACAGAAACATCAGATTGATTACGATGCTCCTACAAGTGCTGCGTTGTTGGCTAATACGCCGACACATTGCCCACCGAAAACTAGTCCGACAAGGCACAACACAACAGAACCAAAAGATATAACTCAGTCTAACGCCAATCCAGAAACACTTTCTCCGTATAAAAGTGATGTTGAGAACATAATGAGTTCTGTTGAGATGGTATCAGTCCGAGCAGCCACGATTCCGCCGTCATCTTATTTGGGATCATCTTCTGGTCTTTCTTTTGCCCGCCTACTATTTACTGCTGTTAAGTTTAAAACAATCAAGGATGATTTGAATTCAGTTGTTGATCCTTCAATTAATCTAAAGCCACAAAATACAGAGCCTGCTTCTTTGCCACCGAAACACGTTGCGGAGCAGTTGATATCTATATTTTTCAGTCTTGCTAACTCCCAACTTCCTATTTTGCATAGGGAGCAATTTTTGGTAAAATATTTTCAACCTATATATGGTACATTCTCTTCCAATGTGTCACTAGCTTCTGAATACACGACAATTGGAATTCCCGTCTGTGATCCAGATGATCCCATTGACCCTGAATGTTACTATGCCAAGCACTACCTTTCTAGAGAAGTTAAATTGCATCAAAATAAACATTCACCTGGTGCTTCACCTTCGAGCTCAAAGACACCACATCCTATTAATCTTGATTGTATAAAACAAGCAATTCCTAGTTCTGTTGATCCTAATGAATCTATTAGCGCGTTATATTTTCTTAATATGGTGTTTGGAATTGCTACGTCTGCATATCAACAGAACTATCCAAGCCATGTTTCCGAAGCCTTTAGACTGGCAGCTATGCAAAATGTAGATTCTGTATTTGCGTCATCAAATAGATTGGAAGCTCTTCAAGGTATTCTAATGTTGGCATTATACTCAATTATGCGGCCTGCTGTTCCTGGTATTTGGTATGTGTTAGGATCGGCTATGAGACTTTGTATTGATCTTGGATTACACAATGAAGTTGATCGTTTCAAGCAGAACAAATCTACTTCAAGTGGTAGTTGCAACCCAGAGTATGATCCTGCTATCGTTGATTTAAGACGTCGTCTTTTTTGGTGTACCTATGCGATAGATAGGCAAGTATCTGTGTATCTTGGGCGACCTGTTGGAATTCCTGAGTACAGTATAAAGGTTCCTTATCCTTCTGAACTGGATGATGCTTTGATTGTTGATTCGTCTTTTGGAATTCCTTCAGATAGAATTGTAGATTATTCTTTAGAAAAGTCTACTTCTTCTTCTTACAAGACCATTTCATTGATGTTTTTCAAAATCAGAAAGATTCAGTCAGAAATTCAGAAAATTTTGTACGATTGTGCTCCATTAGGAAGAGAGTATTCTTCATTAGATGAATGGAGAGAGTATATGGCAAATAGTCTTGAGGCCTGGCACAATGAATGTCCCAAGTCAAAGAAACGAATGAATTGTAACTTTAACCTTGGCTTTATTGAGTTAAATTATTACCAGACGAAGTTGCTTTTGTTCGGATTGTGCCCTGCTTATACTTCCCCTACTGTAGAACATTTTATCATTATTGCTGAATCAGGTAAGCAAGTGATTATGAATTACTACGAACTTCATAACAACCGTTGCATTAATTATACTTGGGTAGCTGTTCACAATATTTTTATGTCTGGTACTTCTTATCTTTACGCTTTGTATCATTCTCCTGAAGTTAGATTGAATTCAACTCTTGAGGAAATCGACTTCAACACAAAATGTTGCTTAGAAGTTCTTTCTTCGTTAGTTGATCGTTGCGATGCTGCTGTTTCTTGTCGCGATACTTTCAAAGTTCTTACTGCAGCTATTTTGAAGCTTTGTTTTAATGAAAAAGAAGGAATTGTTATGAACCTCTCCAACAGTCAACACATCAGCAAAGATGATGTTCCTAGTTCTTCATCACTTACTCAACATTATATTCTTCCGCATGCCAATGACTTGCTTGAAACTTTGCAAAGACCCGAAATTAAGTCGGACAATCGCGTACAAAACAATCCTCCACCTCAGAACCCTGTATGGCCAGAATATTTAGACATGTTTTTCCAAGAAGCTGCTCATACTTACAATCCACAATATGTTAATCAACCACCATCTGCAGCACAACAACCTCGCCGCACTGATGGTCAGCGGATATATGATATGATTACTGAGGTACCAACCAATTCTATTTGGGATCAGTTTTTCGCTCCTGGTGGAAATAATGGTGTAAATACCACTGTGATAGCTCCCTATCAACAGCACCAACAGAATCCACTACAACAAGTACAAAAACAACACCCAGTATCACAACCGCAACAACAGCAGGGACAACTTTCGCCTCATGATCAACTTTCACCTCATCAACAACAGCAGCCACAACTCTCACCTCATCAACAACAACAGCCACAACTCTCGCCTCATCAACAACAACAGCCACAACTCTCGCCTCATCATCAACAACAGCCACAACTCTCGCCTCATCATCAACAACAGCCACAACTCTCGCCTCATCAGCAACAACAGCCACAACTCTCGCCTCATCATCAACAGCATCAGCATAACTATTATAGTGAGCCTAGTGGAACAAGGGGACCACAGCCTCATTACACTACCGTCACTTTTCAACATTCTCCATCTTATGGTCTTCGACCACCACCATCAACAAATTCTCCAGACCCTTCTCAATAGGATCATTAAATACTTAATCACCTCCATCTCGCAATCAGACGGTTTTCTCAAAATTTCTTTAATCTTTCTTCTTTATGTTTTGCAATCTCTTTCTTATTTATTTCTCCCCTTGATATTTATTTTTGTTTTTGTCTTTTTTGTCATGTCTTATGTATGTATTCATTTATTGATTAGTATTTATTATGGAATTTAATGGTTATATTTTATTTGCAATTAATCTCATTTTTCTTTACACTTTAATTGATCGTGCTTAGGTACAACTTGTAAATGATTTGTAAATTTGGATTAGTTATTAAAATAAATATTAAATTTGTTTGTGCCTAATTTAGTCTTTCAATCATCAAAATTTTGAAATATAAAAAACGGAGTTGATTTCTAGTAATTGCCCCTTTTATAGCTGCTAGAATAACATCAATTATTTACAAAGATAAATCTCGAATAATAAACCAAAAAAATACGGTTGAAAATAGTCTGCAATTCATAAATTGTCGCAATAAATTCTTTGTTCTCACTATTTATTAGTTTTCATTATTTAGCAGTCATACCACTCCTATTCGATATAGTAGTTTGAGCTGATATGTATCTACGGCGGGTAGCGAGACACACAGGTAGGTAACTATTCTTCACTTGTCTGTTCAAATGTTCTGAAACATGGAATTTAATTGATACCAAAATACAATTCTGACGTTTGCAAAAATAAAAAAGTTTTCCATCAAAAGCTATAAATTTGACAATTGAGTTTTAACTTTTTTGTCAATCGCCATGGAAAAATTGTCTGCAATACTAAAAAATAATGAAAAATAATTTTGATGATATAATAATATATATTTTTTTTTTTGTTTACTTAATAGTTGAAATAATTTTTTTCTTGCAAAAAGTGAATAAAAATAGAGGTATGTACCTATGTACACAATAATTTTGATTTATACTAGTTATTTAAATTCCACATACCTCCGATTAACTCCGATTTTCATTTACATTTTTTATTTTTGAGTCGAAAAATTCTTCAAAAAACATGATCACAACTTTTTTACAACAAAACGACGAGAATGCCTACACTAATGCACATGAGTATACCCCGGTAGGTACCGTTGATGATATATCTCAATAATTGCCATACGTAGAGGACATAGTACAAATGTTGCGTATACGTTGGACTGTGCTTATGCATGATAGAAATAATATTTAGGTGGGGCCAGAATTATAGCAAATAAATCTACATACTCACTTCTGTACATACTGAATCTGTAGTGATAATTTCCAACCAACTACATACATATGTAAGCATGTATGTATACGTTACTGGTCAAAAAGAAGTTAAAAAAACATCAACCCCTTTTTTGTTTAAAAACTTTTTGGGGCCAGGACATGTCAGAATTTTACTGTGCATATTATAGATGTAACTATGGGTATAAACCAATTGGAACAAACAGCCAACTGCAATTGTTTTCCAAATGTATCAAAGAAAAATATCCATACATAGACAGGTACGTAGATATGTATATAGTATATAGGATAACCACTCTGTTACCCAACAAACTCTTTACACGTAATACTTCCGTTAAGTAAAGTAATTATTTTTTCATTAGTATAGTATTTATTCTTGCACTTTTACCACAGGATAGTTACATGAGAATTAATTCCACACCATATCCTAATGATATTTCTTCCCTTTTACTTCCTTTAATTTTAACGTGAATAAAGAACCATGTTTAAGAACTCAATATACATTAGGTATTTTACACAAAATTACATATATATATATATTTTTTTTTAAAATTACTCCTCTTTCGCCTCTTAAATTTTATAAGGTTACTACAAGAGGAAATTCACAAATATTCCGTAGCAACTTTTGCTATTATGAAATTAATATTTTTCATAAATAAGCTATATACAAATCAAATGATGTAAATACCCATATTCTAAGTTTATCTGCTTTTGAATAATAGTTTACTTTATTATACAAAGATATGATTTTTTTACTATCCTTTTTTTATTTTATTTTTGTTTTCTTGGTGGTATTATATTACCTTGTATATCTACCTAGGCAGATATATTAACAATTTACTCTCTTTTATGTCCTAGAATATATTTCATAACTTTTGGTTGCAAAACGCAGTTTTTAAATTTATTCCTGTAAGTATCGTCGTTGACATAGTATGATTTTCAAGATAACTCCTTAGGATATGATGTTTAGGTGTTTGACAGTGAGATGTAATTATTTAAAAATTGTAGAGGAAATAATTCAATCTAAAAAATAAAATACAGTAGCAATGTAACAAGTTGCCAGGAAAAAAAATAGATCTTCAACTGGGAAACGATGTAAAATAATGTATTATTAAATTTTTGTAAATATGCTGCAATTACTGTTATTATCACAGCTACTGTGCAAGCATTTCATAATGTTATGTTAGGAATAAACCCATTTTGAACATTTTACATGCTCTATCTACAGCAGTCACACTCATTGTTGTTCTATACTTCTACCAGTGCTGATATTACCAATATAGGTTTAAATAAATTGTGATTCTCGTTAATCTTATTTTCACGAAGTTTCCATTGTATTTCAGTAATATGTAACCATAGTAATAATTCTCAAACACCCAAAAATGCCTATGTCATTATCAAGTCATTTAAATTTTTAATGTATAGCCAAAATGTAATGTATTTTGACCCAAATGAAATAGATAGATCAAAAGAGCTGGGGAAAAGGTATTCTAAAAATATTCATAGACTGATTGAGTTTGCTGCATATTGTGAAAGAGTTTAAATGTCTTTAGGAAATCATTTTGATATTGTGTAATAGCTATTTCAACAGAATTATTAAATCCAGTTATATTAAATATTTTACTTGTTGAGATGTTATAAGCTGGAAATTTTTATTACTACTTTTATTCCTCTGAAAAAAGTAAGAAGGTGTGCCTTTCTCATTTTGCGAACCGTTATTGATCTCTTTGTCCACAAGGACAAACCTCAACACCTACCTACCTACCTACCTACCTACCTACCTACCTACCTACCATGGTACGTATGTATTGTATGTATGTATGTATGTACAAATAAATGTTGATAAAGTATTTATTTAAAGCAAAAGTGAGCTCAAAATATCAAAACTTTTGTTGTTTAAATAACATATAACTCCATGACGCTTA
Organism: Geotrichum siamense (nom. inval.); assembly: GCA_030568955.1. Taxonomy (NCBI): domain Eukaryota; kingdom Fungi; phylum Ascomycota; class Dipodascomycetes; order Dipodascales; family Dipodascaceae; genus Geotrichum; species Geotrichum siamense (nom. inval.). The sequence continues at coordinate 5,744 of JAJMJJ010000112.1, read as the reverse complement.
AATTACTGAAAATTTCATATCTATTGTGAAAGAAACCTTTTTAAGCATTTGTACTTAGATAACAAGGGTGATTTGTAATAAATTTATTGTGATTTTTAAACTAATAATAATATCAAAATATATATATAAAAAAAAGTCATAAAACTTTCATTCACTTACAATATACCAGTGGATAAAAGAATAAATTTAATTTTGGGTTGACATCAGAAAACATTATTTATGATAGTTTAGATAACATATCATAAGTAAATTAGTGCAAAAAAAGTGGTCATAGGCAAATAAGATGAGAATTATAAAATCTAGTTCTCACCGATTAAGATAAAGGATTGAATGTTCTCCATTTTGAAACATATCTCAATAAAAAACGAAGATCTGACGATTTATCTGTTCATAAGTATTAAATCATGCTAGCACATCATTTTTCTTTTTCCGTTGTGCTTTCTTCTCCTTCTTTCTTTTGTATTCTTGCCAATTGCCTACTCTTTCATCACGAGACTCTTCCCACTTTTTATCTTCCTCTCGTTTACGTTTCTTTTCAGCCAATTCTTCCTCTTCTTTACGTTTCAAACGTCCTTCTTCTTCAAGTTTCTTTTTTAACAACCGTCGTTTCCGCAATTCATCTTCAACCAAAACATCCCGCGTTTTTTCTCGCCAATCTTCTAAAAACTCTTCACTTTTCAACCTTTCATCATTTAATTTCCATTTCCGTTCTTTAATTAAAATACGACGCGCATCAACATATGCTGAATCTAGAGCTTCACGTTTCTTGTCGTCTAATAATATATCCTGGGCCTTTTTAAGTTTATCAAAAGCTTCAGGTGCTTGAGGATTCGGCGTACGATCAGGATGGATCAAAAGTGATCGCTTACGATATTGGGCTTTAACGTCAGTGGTTGTACATCCTGGTTGAAGTTGGAGAAGACTGTAGGCGTCAGGAAGAAAAGCTGAAATAACACGCGCGATTTCGGCGTTTTGATTGTGACGGGAGTTTTGTGATTTAAGAATTTGGTCAACATCATCGGACATTGTGAGTATGGCAATTATAGGTAACGACAAATGTTGTGGTAGGGAGGTTTTGACTTTCTTTGCTGTGATAATATTTCAAGGTTGGAAGGATTTTCCAAAATTTGGTTTTAACCAAGTGGTTTCGTAATCACAAATATATTTTTTTCCCACTTGTACAAAATTATTAAATACATATTTTGTATGTTTAATACTCACTATACCCTAAGCTAGGACAGACACATATACACTTTAAAATGGCGGCACGGAGGATATCACCAAATGAAACGTAAGTTATCAATGTATTTTGAGACATAATTTTCAAACTTTGGGTTCTAACTTTTACCAGATTATATCTCAGACACCTCAACGAGAAACAAAATCTCAAGCAACAAAAACAACAATTAATAGAAAAGTTCAGTCCATATGGAACCGTGAAAGAAGTGATAGCTCATAGAAACATTCGAATGAAAGGACAAGCGTTTGTGGTATTTGATTCAATAGAAAGTGCTAAGTCTGCTATATCAGATCCTTCAAGTCATTCTTTCAATGATATTCCAATTACTGTGGAATTTGCCAGAACTAAATCTGATGCCACAATTCGTTCATACGATTCTGAAAACATGATGAAAAGCCATTTACAAGAACGCGCATTAAGAAAAGCTGTTTTTAAAACACAATTTAATCGAATCAAAAAGAAAGCTAAGGCAAAGGCCAAAGGAACCAAGAAAACCAAAAAGATTAGAAAGGAAGATCTGTTACCGCCCAATAAATTACTATTCTTACAAGATTTGCCAGCGGATATTAAGCAAGAAGATGTCGAGGCTGTTTTCAAGGTATTTGAAGGATTTGTGGAAGTTCGTTTGGTATTAGTTAGGCGGCTTGGATTTGTAGAGTTTGAAACAGAAGATCAAGCCAGTTTGGCTAAAACTGGGACCAAGGATCTTGTACTTGGTGATAGCGAAGTTAGTGTGACATATGCCAAAAAGTAGAAAAAAAGTATATGGTTTTATATCTATTTACATATATACATAAATAAAACAAACGAATTATGGGGATATATAGAGTATTAGTTATATCCACCAAAAACAACATGTCGGATTGCTGTAAGCATCGGTGTCTTGGGTTTACCAGGCGTCAGTTCATCAATAAGTTTAGAGTAGTAGATTGGATTTGATGCTGGTTCAGTCATTTTACTGGAAACTGGAAATTTGGCTTTATTGACACCATTAACAAGGGTATCGAAAGCTTTTGATTGTAATTGAAGATCTTTACTGTTCAATCTTGATTGAGGACCCTTTAGTAACGCTTCAAAACGCTCGGTCTGAACATCTTGGAAAGAAGCATAACGTTTAAGAGAATCCGGAGTCCATTTGGACAGTGACTGTACAATAATTTTAAGTGATGTTGTTGTGGGAACAGACATTGTGTGATATATCGACGAAAAGTTTGATGATTTCAAAGTGGTGGAGTGGGAAAAAAAAGTTTCTTATAGCCTCGAAAACCAAAAAAAAGTCTCGAGGAAAAAGTTAAAGTCCAACAACTGGACCATAACTGTCAAACCACATCACGTATTTATCATCGCTATTTTTAAATTCGGGATTCATCATATTGAACCAATCTTCGGTTCTACAAGGATGCAAATAAAACGCTGGTAAGTTAGTCACTGGATGTTCAGCTTGGCTAACACCGGCCAATGCTTGATCCTTGTAGATCTCTGGTATTATCACATCGACTATTTGTTCTAAATCAACCAACACGTTCATATTTGACCCTTTATCTTCTTCTATGTGATAAACATTGAAATAAATAACGGGGATGATTGTAGTTGTCGAAGGGCCAACTGGCCATGCTACAATGTTGTAAATGGCACGGTAAGAGCCGAAATCTTTGTGGATTTGTATAGATTTAGGATTGATATGATCGTAGGAATTTGATGATATGGTAACAAAGGAGTATTTGTCGGAGGTTTTAATATGATTGTAAATAGAATTGATGAAGTCATTGTGGCCTGTCATCATTGTTGACTTTAACCATAGAATTTAAAGTTGGTGGTTGGTAAAGTTTGGTTTCGAGTACAAATTTCAAGAACGTCCTAACAATCAAGACATAAGTAGTATCACCTACACATTACTGTCATTGGCAAAACAAATGTACCGGTATCATATCTTCCTTCTTCCTAGAAAGTCATCATTGGTAATATCCAATTAGCAATAGGATACTTTAATTTTCACATGCTCCAACATCAGTAGCCTTCTGACTAATCCCAATATTATGGGCTTAGTGATGCTTGGAAAGGCACAAACGGATTTAAACGTGGATTTCGGATCTTACATAAATTCTCACACATAATAATACACTCTTTGCCACCTTTTCTTTCTTTTATCCATTATTTAACTACTTGGTGTCATCATTACAATGGCAGAAAAGCATATATTTGTGGTAGTTCATGGGTAGGTTGTTGCGTTCAATTCTATATTGGATCTTTTCAAATTAACAGAAATCTTAATTATAGGCTATGGGGCAATCTCAGCCATGTTGAATGTATTAAAGAAACTCTCGAATCATTTTATCCTCCTTCTGATTCAAATGTGGAAGTTTTTCTTCCTAGTTGCAATGGAGGTTTTCGATCTTACGATGGTGTCAAAGTTGGTGGATTACGCATAATCCAAGAGTTAGAAACATACATTGCATCACGTCTAGAGGACCAAGGTGAAATCACTCAAATCAGTTTTGTAGGATATTCCCTTGGAGGTCTGTGGTCTCGATACGTTATTGGAGAAATGTATAGAAGAAATCTATTAAAGTCAAAAGAGACACCCGATGGAAAGTATCGACCAATGATATTTACTACTTTTGCTACTCCTCATGTAGGGACTAGTTTCCATTCAAACAAGTTGAGAGCTAAATTAGTAAATACATTTGGCAGCAAGGTGCTGGGACAATCAGGGAAAGATTTGTTCTTGGAACCGGATGAGTCTGATAATAAGAATAAAAGACCGTTATTGGAACAAATGGCTGATCCGCAAGGACCTTATTTTAAAGGCCTGGAAGCATTCGAATATAGGATTTTGTATGCCAATGCCATCAATGACCGAACAGTTCCCTTTTATACCTCATATTTGACAACAACAGATCCGTTCCGTGACAGGCAACATGTCAAAGTAGTTCATAAACATCGTCCTTGTCAAGTGATAGAGAATGTTGAAGAATCTTATCCATTTCCATTTGCAGAGATTGATCCTTACCTAACCACATATCACCAGGATCCCTCTCCTGGACCAACTTTTTTCGAAAAGTACAATTGGCGTCAACTAAGCTTTATTTCACTCTTTGTTATACTTGGCCCAATTGCGTTTCCAATTTTCTTCGTGATTTCTTCAGTTTCCACACTATTTTCTTATAAGCGAATTCGGAGTTACACGTCGTCTATGATGGAGCCTGATAGTATGGAAACTCATACTTTACATAAACATAGACGACGTGATTCTATTTCAGAGGGTGTTGCTAATATCACAGGTACAGCAATTGATGATTTAATGGGTCCTCAGAAGGAAGAAGACGAATCTCAACCTTCTACTCCCAATCTAGATGAACCCGATGAGGAAAGTGAAACAAGCACACATATTATGGAAACAATAGGTCTAAATGAGCTACCAGTAAGTAATCAAGTCAAGGGAATGATTACAAATTTAAGAAAACTTGAACTAGATAGACGGATAGTGATGATAAAAAGGCTTCATGCACATGCAGAGATTGTGAATAGAAGAAATCAACCAATTGGTCAAGGTAAAGAATTGATTTTAAATTGGGTTAAAGAAATTGACCAAAAGCTGTCTAAACTGTGATTTTTTCTTAAAAAGGAGGAATTACAAAGGGAGATTACATGCACATTCTACATATTTACTATCAAAAAATCACACTTATTTGTTAATACTTTTGCTGATGTTGTATTATTTACTGTAAAGAGTGAGTTTTTGAATCGGCCCGATTCAAACCGAGTTTACGAGCGATTCATTTTTTGATTCGTTTCACCATGTAATTTGCAGTATTGAAAAATATGACGAGAAGAAATTATAGATATGATTTTTAAACCAACCAATGGATATGTATTACAAGATAATGTAAGTCAAGAGTCCAAACTCGAGAGAACGGAAGAAAATTCTGACTCAAATACAGAAGGGAGAAGTGGATTTTCCACTTATGCGTGAATATAATAGTTACATATATGTGGTACTAGGACTAGTAAATCTGTACAGATACAAAAATTGTTACATAATGTGGAGAAGCACAAAAAGCTTTGTGTCCATAGAACTGGTACGGACATAATTGATTAGAAAGAAATGAAAACTCTTTGTAACAAGCAAAAATTCTCACTAGTTTAAAAATAATAATACAAGAGAATCCAGTAGCATTAATGCACAGGATTACCAAATAATTACCTCACGAAAAATGCTATGTGTGTATGTAAAGAGTGTGTTCGGTGTAATTGAGACCCACACCATAACGTAAGAAGGGTCTGGCTACAATATTTGAAACTACATAACGGATTGCATGACGTAAAGACACGATAGATTTCTATTGCAGAGAAATAGTTTTCTACCACAAAAGAAACACGTTCACAAGTATTTGAATTAGACATTTTATGTATAAAGGAAGCGTTTCATTGGTACTGTACACATTTGAAAGTCCTGCTGTATACATATATAGTCATACTAGTGAAGAGCTTATCATTACCCTAT
>JAJMJJ010000111.1:0-44388 GCA_030568955.1 Geotrichum siamense (nom. inval.) | reverse complement strand
TTTTTTTTTTTTTTTTTTTTTTTTATTATTTTTAATTTTCAATCTTGTATTTTTCTTTTTACCCTTGATTATTTAAAGGATCATCATTAGCTAGGATAGTTTTTAAATCACGAAGTTCTTTAGAAATTTTCATATTTTCTGCACGAGCAAGAGAACGACTCAACATAGTTTCGTTTTTTTCTTTGGACAAATGTCTTAGAACATGAGTTAAATATCCATTCAAACGATCTAGTGGCCAAGAATCTGGGGTTTTGTCTAAAACATATTTCATATCGAGCATGGTACCATGGGTTTCAAGTAGATGTTGAGTACATTTGGATCTAATTTCATCGGATTCAAGTTTGAGATATTCATTGTAAAGAATAGCGTAGAAATGACGTTGGGTTTCTTCGTCGGTTTTGAGGATATGATGAGGACCAAGATGAAGTTTGCCTTCTTGACAGAATTGAATGCATTGGTCAAAGTCGTTAAGTGTGTGGCATAGAATCTTAATGATACGTTCATGTAGTCCTAATTTGTCGTAAACTAGACACAGCTCCAATGGAAGGACTTTACAATCTGTTTCTAGTTTATCTTTGAGTAATGAAGTATCGTATTTTGCGTCTTGCTGTAAAAGTTGTAGAACTTCTAGTCGCATATCAAAAAGATACTTGAACTCTTTCTTTACACTTCGTTGTAGCGTCAAAAAATAACACTGTTTGGGTATGGATGTTTCTAAATATGATTGTAAAGATTTCTCCATAAATGCTTGATTTTTCTTTGACTTGTTAATCTCATGTATCAAATCTTCAACGCTCACCAACACTAATTCACCATGAAAAGTATAGTTATGTTTCACATACACGAGTATCCGAAGAAAATCTCGCCAAACCTGTTTATTATCAAGTTCCTTAAATTTTTTCATAAGTTCTATGTCATCATAGGGACACTGTGAATCGGTAAATACCTGTAATCCAGCTTTAGGATTATGGTTCACTAACCACATACCATATTTCCAAACCAAATCTCCATGCTCCTTAGTGTTTTCCAGTAAATACTCTGCAAACTTTTCTTCCCTTTCCTTAAAATCTTTATCTTCGATATCACCCGAAATTATACCTTTCCAAATTTCACACACTTTTTCAAATTCATCTTTCTGTTTGTACAAAATGAATAAGCCATAATACCGATTGTTAGATTTAAGCGTTTCAATAGAACTATCCCAAGTTTCAATAATTTCGTTTTGAATAAATGAGTAAAGCTCATGTTTTTTGATGACAGTCTCAACATCTAACTTAATTAACAATTTTAAACATGCTTTCTCAATTGATTCAAAAACATTTTTCTTATCCACTAAACTTTCTAGATCTCTTTTATTTAACCAACTTTTCAGAAAATAATGATAAAATTGACGGGACTGCAACTGATTTTTGGCTATAATTGTTTTAGTCTCCTTCTTTTTCTTCTTCTTATTGGTCATTAAAGCTCCAGTAGACTTCTCGATAACTACTTCTTCTTCGTATTTCTGCTTGACCTTCATTACAAGATCAAAAATTCCATTGAATATCCATAAATTACCAGAAACGCTATCTGAGTCGTAAATTTCAATTACCAATCTAGGGTCAAGAGATCCACCAACCCATGAATCGGTAGCACTTGAAAAGTCCATATTTAAGAGATACCCTACGCCAACAAGTTGATTTAAATATTCCAATTCTACCACTCCTCTTTCAGTAGTAGCTTCTATCGTCGTCATCTCTTCTACGACTTCATCGATTTTTTCTTGTGGAATTAGCGTCTCTAAATGTATAATGCGTGGAGATGTCAGTAGACATTCAATTCCTTTATCTTTGCTGTACACAAAAAGTGACGATGTAATTACTGATAAACTTTCAGCAGTGCTCTGTTCTTTTTCCCTTCTTTCCTTTTCTTCATTTGTATCTTTAGGTAAAAGTGGGATAAGGCGAATTTTCTCAGCTAAAGGATGAAAAGGTTGAGATATACTTGTTGAAACATTTGTAACAATTGGCAGAGATTCGTAATCAATGGTTTGGAGTAAACTTTGATCATGCAATGAATGTACCTGTACTTGCTTTTCAATTACTGAAGTCACATAAGGGTAATTAACTGCTATGGATGTCGGATATTGAGGCCATGCAATCGTACCCCTTGAAATATTTCCTTCTTTGTTAACAACCAACCCCATTGCCGGTTCTTTTCTCTTCGTCCCGCTGACTACCAAAAATTCTTCCGTTCCAACTGCAGAGATCATTGGTTCCACTTCTGGTTCTGTTTCCTCCGTAGTATCACCAGTTGAAATTGGAAACAATGGAATCTGTTGGTTGTTTTCCAGGTCAATTAAATCATAATGCGTTGCATTTGCTACCAAGGCAAAATTTTTCCGCTGTAATCCTACTTTAGCTTCTGGATATTGAATATTTGTGAGTAATTTAAGCGAATTCTGCTGTACTCGAACAATTCGAATCGCAGTTTTTGTAAATGCTGTTACCGTAGTTTCCTCTTCGGGCTGTGTGCTGTGATCATCGATATCTCTTGATATATCATTGACATCCCGAAGTGAGCCAATACCTGTTAATGGTGAAAATTCTGGAAGTGCGAAGATCGAGGCAGTTGAAAGTGATAGCACTAAAGCCCTTGAAATCGTTGGTAGTAGTACAAGCTTGCTAGCTGGCCGAACTTTTTTCGGATGAGTTTTCTGCCGCGATGCCAACAAATATGAAACCGCACTCTGAAAAAATATATAATTAGCATTGATCTTGATAATAGTAATCAGATTTTCTGACATTGTTGTTGTACTACTAACCTCTGAAACATCTCGGAAATAATGTATGATTTCACCTTGAGATGTGCCGACGTATATGCTTGAATCTATAAAGAAAAAGGTTAACTTTGATTCATGACCAATTGTGATCGACTACTAACCCCATGATTCTATGCATAATACTTCAGACTCTAAGCCTTCTATCTCCGGCACTAAAGATAGCGCGGTAAATAGCGGTGGCATTTCGATGGCGTGTCGTAGTTGAGAAGGGCACAATCAATCGATCAATCAATAATTTCTAAAAATCATGGGTTAGGGTCTATTCAATACCCTTGAATTTCAAATGTTAATAATGCTCCCGATAGTAATAGCATCCGTATATGCTTAGCCATTAATATATTACTGAACACTCGATTCTCAGTAACTACAATTTAGAATGAGTATATTTTATCCATTTCCTTTACCTACAACAGGAGCTGTGTCATTGTCACGAGTTGTGCAATCAATTGAGTACGGACAGTTAATATTACATGCTGATGAAAGACGAGCTCGAGTAAGAGATGTTTTAAAACGTGCCAAACGAGAAGACAATCCGGATATTCTTGGTGTAATAAATGCTATTGAGGACTATCTACCTTACCTGCTATCAATTATGGAAGGAATTGAGACTCAACAATTGAAAATAGTAGGCGACATTCCATCGTTCTCTTGGAGATTGCCAATGAAATCAGCATTGCAAAATAAGCACATAACAGTTGTTGAACCGGCTCGAGTTGAAATTGCTTCTTTTGAATATGAAAAGGGAATGACGTTGTTGACCTGTGCACTGGCTCATATTGCTTATGGAGAAAGAATTCTGAAACAATCGAATAATCCTGATAAGTGGAAGTTGATAACGAATGGGCTAATGAAGGCCGAATCAATCCTACGATACCTAGCTGATCAGTCAATTGGATTAAAGCCAGGCTGTACGGACATTATTGATCTCAGTCCTTCGATACTTTCTGGTTTGATAACAATGATATCAGGATCTCTACACCTTACTATCATCTATAAATCACAAGCTCAAGAATCAGCTTCCTCCTCACTACTAACGCGCGTTTCTCTATATGCCGCAGATAAATTTGGTACAGCTACTCAACTCTTTTCTGGACTTGGTTCGGGAAACAAATTTACAAGATCTAACAGCGTCACACATTGGATTCGAGCTGCTCGCAACTTCAGCATAGCCTATGCGGACAAGTATATGGCAGACACATCACAACAAAAAGGACAAATTGGACTAGCCATCGCCTATCTTCACAATGCTGAAGAAGCTCTTGTTGAAGTCGAAGATGCTAGTAAAAGCTATTTACAACCAATGGTTGAGAAACTTAAGAAGTATATTGAAGATTCTAAGATTATGTTTGTAGCGGAAAATGATAGGATTGCTTTCCAAAAGGTGCCTAATTCGAAAGAAGTTGAAGGAAATTGGCCATCAGGACGAGAAGTTGTACCTCAGCAACCAATATGGACGCCACCACCAAGTTTATTACACAATGGCAATTTTGGATATGAATCCAGTGCACCTTCTAATCCTGAACAACGTGAATATTATTGACATATCTCCAACTTCACAAATATAGATTTGAATAACCTATTGTTAGGTTCTTCTTAAACACCTAAGTAACTAAGTAGTATCAAATGGCTGTCTACACATGGGACAAAGTCCTTGGGAGCTATCAACGTCAAGCCATTTTACCATGCAATGTAAATGAAACGAATGCTTGCAATTACCAATAACTAGATCAAAGGTTAGAATCAACATATAATCAAGTCTCTTCATTTAACGTACTCAAAGGACAATCATCACCCGGAAATTTACATGACGGGCATGTTCCATCAAATTGAACACGGCAAATACCACACACTTCGTCATCAGGTGTGTTCCATTTCCATGACGCCACTGCATTCCATTCCTTAATTTTCACCTTCATGATGTTTATAGAGGGTGTGTGGTAAAGAGTGAAGTTGGGAAAACAAACACAAAATATAAAATAAAAAAAAGGTATAGGGTGATCTACATGGTACTCACTGCTAAAATAATTTATTCTTTAATTGCTCCGTAGTTCTGAAATATTTAATACCGTTGCAGTATTTTGATTGATACATACATATGTATTCAGTTAAATTGTGTTAGGTAAAGATTTGTTCATAAGAGAGGGTTTTCAGTAACATTTAAACTTTACTAACCTCCGACAAGTTTTAAATACATACTTATATATACATAGTAGTGCAATTTAAGATCGTTGTTAACTTCTAATATTTATTTTGTCTATGTAACCTCTTGTATAATTTATATCTCATTCCATATAAACAAGTTATCATCATCTTGTTCCTTCGATATTAATAGTATTTAAAGCATCCTGGGTCAATGTGTTCATTTTCAATATTTTCATATGAACATATGTAATTACATAATTATATCTCCACAAATATGAGTTGTATGTGAAATAAATCACTTATTTTTGGAACTTCCCCTTTCCAGGAATTTCTTACCCCATTTTCCCCAGGACACCACTAGATCTCGCTTTATTACTTCTTCTGAAAATTCTACGTTCAATTTTGAGATTTACAGCATGTCAAATAAAAATGAGCTGGTTAATATCTTGAAAACAGTATTGAAACACCCAGCGGTGTCTAAGTAAGTTTAAATATCAAGCGAGAATTTCGAAATTGCAGGGCTAATTGTTGTATTTTGTGAACACTAGATCAACGAAAGCATTTTTGATAGCATATTTGTATAACACGTTACCAAGGATATTGGGAACACTTGCGAAGTATAGAAGATCACCAAAGATTGCTCTACAGAAGATTAGAAGGATTCTCGTTAGATCGGCAAGTCTAGATAAGATCCCCGTATTTGTTTTTTCGCTATTGTTTACCTTTCATGCTCTTAATTCTCACACAAAACGAAAAGGTGTATTGGCAGCAATTTCGGCTGCATTTGCTTATTCTTCTTATAAGTATCATGTTCTTAAGGAATCTGGTGAGCATATTGGTGGCCAACGGCTCATGAATATTTCATCGGAACTTACGGCGATGGTTCTTGCTCGAGCACTTGATTCGATTCTCAGGCCCGGGTTGGCGAAACTTTGGAATCCTAGAACTGTTTTGGGTGTGAGAAATGCCGGAGATGTTGCACTTTTTACTGCGTCATGTTTTGTTATTATGTTTTCCTGGTTTTATTATCCTGAGCGAATGATGCCGAGGTATGCAGACTGGATTACTGCTATTGCCGATATGGATACTGAACTTTTAGTGGCCTTACGTCAAATTAGATGTGGTCAATTGCATTATGGTGACAAACCATCGCCTTCTCTGGATCCAAATATTGAAGACCCTGAGTATAATCATTTACTTGGTCCTTTATGTATGCGCTATGGTGTAAGTTCAGATCTTGGAAACACTGGGGTCACAGTTCCCATTCCTTGTTACCTAGTTCACGGTACCTCAACACACAATTGTGAACTCCATGCACTTTGGAGATTCTACCGTGGGTTCCGCAAGGCTTTTTGGATCTACTTCCCTCTTAATATTCTTCTTTCTTTACGTGGAGGAAGCAAATCATTTTTAAAATCCTTTCAGCAAATCCTTAAAAACTCTTGCACCTCTTCTGCTTTTCTTGGGGCCTTTATAATGCTTAATTGGTATTCAGTTTGCTTGGTCCGTTCTCGTATTGGACCTAAGCTTTTCCCTAATGCCACTGCTCAGCAAATTGAAAATTCTTGGGGCCCAGGATTAGGAAGTTCATTGTGTGGATTAAGTTTAATTTTGGAACAGCCTAGTAGAAGACCTGAGTTAGCATTATTTGTAGCTGCAAAGGCTGTTGATGTAGGAATTCTGCCTGTTGGATTTGGTAAGAAATGGGGTAGTTGGGACACACTTGTATTTGCTGCGAGCATGGGTGTTTTGGTACAAAGACAAGACCATCTCAAAGGGTATTTTGGAAAATTGGTGAAAAGTATGTTTTAAGTAACTTGCCTTTCATCAAGATTTGTTCAAATATTAGGTCTAGCCATTAAATGTATTTCTGCGTTATGATCACTCAGATTAAAGGTATCGTTAATACTATGAATATAAATTTATTACTCCATGCGCATGTCAACTATTTCACAAAACGTTGATAATTTTTATAGTCATTTTAAATAACCTAATAATGAATGAATTTGAATGTAACTATGTGATTACTATACAATCACAAGTAATATTTATCTCTATTATATATCCTTCCCCACCTGCAGATACAGGGGAAGAAATCCCCAGATGACATAAAAATCTTAAGGGTTTCACATGCTCGGTTGGGTCACTAATGATGTGAATATCGTTCTTCTCATTGTATAGTCCGGTAAAAGAAGAATAATAGCAGATTTGTTTTTTTTTCTACTTGAGTGTATGATTTTTACATCTCGTTACTTACCAAATGCAGACTGTGCCGTATATCCAATTACATATGTACTTGACGAAGATATCTTTTAACGTTGCTTTGAATATATAACTTTACTTAACATAGAGAGGACTGTGACATACATCTTACGTTCAATTTATCAAGGGCGGATGAGTATATGACATGTATTTACAATTAAAAGGCATGTAAAATTCTTAATTATGGTCACACTACCTAATGACAGACAGTACACGTGAATCGATCAGCCGTATAATAGGATTGATTGGACAAAACAAGGGAATCTGAGTGGACAAACCTGTGTCGAATGAAAAGAACATATAGAGACATCATCATTAATTAAATATATATATTTTTTATTTGTAATAAAAGTGAATTTGATTGGTCAACAACGGTCTTAGTTGGCTTGAATAGATTCCAAGTATGCGGCTCTGTATTCGTTTTCGTCGGCAATGGGTCTATTAATGGCCATCCACTTTGGTTGTTCCTTGAATAATCGAAGTGTTTTGACGTAGTTACTGGAAGTTAGAGTAAATCGATGATATATTCCAGCAGGTAAGATGAGTAAATCACCTTTTGAGAGTTTACATCTGACCCATTTATCATTCTTTTCTCTAACATCAAAGTATCCTTCACCTTCAAGAATGTATCTAATCTCTTCGTCTTCATGTAAATGTTCGGTATAGAAGTTTTTGAGTTTTTCTTCGTAGGCTTCGGGACCACCCATTGATTCGACGGTAATGTTAACAACATCACGGGAGACATAGTTGCGTTCTAAGGCAAGTGTATCGACATCATCTTCGCTGTCGAAATGGTAGGCAAGAACACCGATTTTGTTGAGTTGCTCATTAGTCAACTCTTCATCAGTTCCAATGTGAGGTTCACGTTTGTCAACTTCGTCAAGATTGTCAAAATAATAGGCCTTCATTGTATTATCAAATATATTTGATGGAACGAAAAAAAAAAAGAAATAGAAGAGATGCGAAGATATATATATCTATATATATTTATATATATATTTTTTTCTTTTTTTTTTTTTTTTAGTGTTTATGTAATTTTATGTGTAAAACTTTTGTGTGCTAAGAAATCCGAAAATTATATAGGTAAGGTTTGTATTTTATTTCTTCTTCTAGATCTTGTATTCACATACATCAAATCAAACAAATTTTTAACTATTTTTTTTTTGTTCCAGTAGATCTTTGGCTATAGAGGTTGTAAACGAGTTTGCTACTAAATTTTGCTTGAATCCATATTATCATCATCGACTACGACTACTGCTAAAATGTCCACTACTTGGAACCTCTTGAGAAAACGAAAGTTTTCTACCGATAATTCCATTTTTGGTTCCTGGCGAAGATCTTCACGCGATCTTTCATTCTGTAATTGTGACAGCAGTAGAAGTAGTTTTACTGACCTTGCACGTCAAGGAACTTTAATAAATAAGACAGGTGGGGAATTTCAAGATGAACCTCCACGTAAGCGTCAAAGATTTTTGAATTTATTCACAAAAACTGTTAGTGATAGGACAAGGTATCAGGGACAAAATCAAGATGAATACTGCCAGCTTAGTCACATACCATCATATGAAGTACAACATATAGTAGAACAACAGAAACCTAGGAAACGGGATTTTGTGAGAAAGAAATTGAAATTGCGAAAACACTGTAGAAAAGAGAAAGACGTGGAAGATATGAGTACGATTAGAAATAGAGATTTGAAAAGTTCTTCAATTCGTATGGAAGCATCGGAAGAAGACTCTGAGAATACTGGAAAGTATATTGATCTGTTCAGTAACTATCATAAAGAAAAGCCTTCGCCTCAAACTTACAAACCTGCTTCACGTGAATTCATTTATAAGGAAGACAATGCTAGTACAGTTTATGACAAATACGACACAGTTAAAAGTTTTGAAGCTTCTACATACTCGTTTCCATCATTAGGTCAACAGCAAAAATCACTCTCACCATATCAATCAGGAAAATCCAAAAACATATCCAGATATTTCCCTAGTCCTGATCCAGAAGAATCTGGTTCAAACTACTCTACTAGATCTCAACGTGATGCCATTAACACTGGAGAATCAGTAACCAATCCCTACGGTGTTAAAATGTACGAAGAACTTACGAGATACCATAATTCTTTAAAAGACTCTGCAAAACAAGTAGAACAGGAAGAAGATATGGATGATTTGTATAAAAATTTACGACCTCCCATGAAAATTAATAACAGATGGGTATAAAATAAAAACAACAACAACAAAAACTATGTATAATTTATGTTTTTGGCCTGGATAAATAAAACTATTCCTTCAAATGTTCACGTAACTATAAGAGAAAAATTGTATATTTTCGAATATGAAATGGAGAAAAAAAAAAAACAATTGCAGGAACTGCATAAAATTTTAAGTTGATTAAATACCTATGTATGTAGTAGATATTGCAATTTGCGTAGCTGTCTACATGAATGTATGTGAAATTGTAAAATATAATGAAATTTCAATGTACCCCACATACTATATATTTTTTTAGAGTTCAGATCAGATTACATCACATAAAATTTGTGATATTCTAAAGTATCTAATTATTCACATATATCCACCTCTAGGTCTACCGCGACTAATAAATTTACACAATTTACTTCAAGGAACATTATTTTATTCATCATCATTATGATGAACCCCATACTGAAAGAATACCTTGACCGGGTAGATCACAACATCACAATATCGCTTAAAGTCAGTCAGATGCGGTCCAACGACCTCACACTTCTCCTAAACCAATACATCCATCTAATGACCTTACTAGACAAAGAATCTCCCAAACCTAAAGTGAACATCAGCATTCCACCCCGTCCTCGTCCTTCACCTTTACCTCCCCTTAAGCCATCAAAACTTTCCTACTTAGATTTGAAAAGGAAAGATGATTATCTATATCCATTGCATATTAGAATTAATCCAAAAAGAAGACCATTGATGTCAAAATCCAGAAATTACCATCCTTATGGATTTGACATGTGCCAGGTTGAGAAAATTAGAGAAAAGTATTGGACTGGAAATTGGGAAAGTGATGAAGAACAGGATTTGAATAGTAAGGCTGAGGATAATGCTGATAAGGATGAAAATAAAGATGTATTCACCAAAATCTATAAGGAAGTTTGAATTTGGTATTAGTAAAGTTTCCTCTAATTGAAACCTATTTATCCATATAATGGTATGTTATCTCAACACTATTGCACATTTGAATAGAATAAATACATACGTAGGGACCTAGGTAGGTATGTGTGTACGTATAAGTACGTTTATGAATAGATATCACTGATATTACCATGCTAAACAATCTTTGATAAAATTCATATCCTACTTCCAGATATATATCATTTTAGAGAGTCTTATGTTGTAGATTTGTAAACCACCATCAGCTTACTAAAACCAACCTTCTCAGGTTTCAAATACATTTATGTAGTCTTTAACTTGTCTTATTTTAGAGTTACATGTATCAATAACACGAAAAATATATTACATACAATAGAATATTACCTACCCATTCAACATCCACGTACCTACTGACCAATTTAAATTACAAGAAAACTTGTAAGTCAATTTCTAATGCAGAACAAACATAAGGAATCTCATAGTTTTCCAAAACAGATGGATGTAAAATGCCCAATTCACCAATCTTCTTCGCCTCGCCATTCAACTTAATGAAAACATCAGCACCTCTACCTTCGAAGTAAGTTTTACTGCTATTCTTCTTAATCCAGTAGCCTCTTTCACCTTTACCAGCAGCTTCCAACCAAGGCATTCTAAGCATAGACATAATTCTACCTAGAAGACCATGCACAACTTCAAAACCTGAAGTGCGTCCAGCGTAAAGAGCTCCAAACTTACGTTCATTGAAAGCCCTTCTCTCTAAAGATTCATCCTTTAAGACAATATCAGCAGCTTCAAAGATTTTGACTGGTAACGAATGTTTTCTGTTCTCTCTCAGAGTCTTTAAGAGACCAGGTAAAAGAGAAGTACGAACAACTTGATATTCAGCTGTTTTGGGGTTGGCTAAAACAACTGCGGTTTTACCATCGTCGACCCTGTTCAAAAATTCGAAATTCTCAGCATGTGAGCAGAGAGTAAGAGGCATGACTTCGGTCCAGCCGGCTTGAGCAGTTTCTCTTCTAACAATATCGGAAACCTTGTTGATTCTGAGTGGTTCTGCGATGGTATAAGAGTTGGAAGGAAAAGTACGTTTCAAGTTGTCATATCCATATGAAATAGCGGCATCTTCCATGATATCACATTGATGAAGAATATCAGATCTAGTTATGGGGACTGAGACATCGATAATGTTAGCGTCGGTCTTAGACGGTGTAGCTGTTAGTGACATCTTCTTCAAATTGTCACAAATTTGCTGAGCAGTCAACTCAAGGCCGAGACAAGAGTTGATATATGAAACTTCAGCAGTAGTTTCTCTAGGATTGATGTTTGGCGAAATTCTAGATTCGTTATTATGAGGAGAAATGATTTCTATAGGTTCGATAGTGAAAGGTTCAGAAGTGTACTCTGCAAACATGGCGACTAATTGATTGACAACAATTTCAATCTTGGTTTTATCGGTACCAGAAAGATCGAGGAAAACATTGGTAGTATCGAGAGTAATCTTGGTTCTCTCACTATTAATAATAGGGGGCATAGAAAGAACATAACCATCAGCATCATAGAAAGCAGGATAGACTGGTGAATCCTTGATAATATGCAAATATCGACCAAGATTCTTATCCTTTTCGTAGAATTCCATGAGCTCTTCACCGGTCATTTCCTTAGTTTGGTTCAAAGGAACAAATTTAACATCTTTAGGATTTCTAGCTTCGTAGGTGATGGGCAATTTGATATGATCTAAATCGTGGGTACCCATAGCGACTAAAGATCTGTGTCTACAAATATTTGTGTGGAGTTTATCTTGAAGAGCGATGAATGAATCATACTTTCTTTGATCAAATTTGATACCTCTAAGGACAGCCCCAGCAATGAATTGTCGAACTTGGGCAGTTTCAGGTTGGACAGTAACCTTAACCATCTCTGTTGGCTTAGAAAGTTTGAAATTAGGAAGATCTGCCTTCCCGAGATAGATCTTGAGGGCACGTGAAATACCTTCAAAGCAAAGCATATCATAACGGTTGGCAGGGATTTCAATCTTCAATTGAGGTCTTTCGTTGCCTGTACATTCTTCGGTGGTCTTAAATCATAAGTTAGTACTAATAGGAGAGAACCGGAAAAATAAGGCTTGATCTGATCAAGAACTTACATCTTCATCTAATTCAATACCGAACTCAAAACAAAGTTCATCAAACTCCTGGGTAGTGTAATTTTTACCCAGGGCATCGTACAGGTCTTGCTTATCAACAGAAATGGTAGGCATCGTAGGGTTGGCGAAGAAGTGGTGATGTCGACTGATGGAGGAGTGAAAAGAAAAATTTTCGGGATTATTGTTGATGACTTAATTTGAAAATTGTTACCAATGCTTACCCTGACTGAAATGAGACTTAGAAATTGAGAATTTTGTTCATCACCACCAGATAAGGAGCTGTTTGTTTTTGTCGCGCATAGAAATAACGCAAAGACGCAAAATTAAACTGGTTACATAATAATTTGCAGCAAAAATTATAAATTTCCTGTTGCAAAAATTATTGCTTAATTCATGCTCCCAGTTGGGGAATTCCTTTACACTTCCTATTTCCTCCCTCCTTCATCCCCCGCCACCTTTTTCTATAAAGCAACCAGCGTTATTTACCCTTCTAATTGATAATTTCAACAATGTCAGCTAGGTCCTACGATTTGCTAATTAAACTTTTACTAGTCGGTGACTCCGGCGTAGGAAAGTCTTGTCTGCTGTTAAGATTCTGCGATGATCAGTTTACACCAAGTTTTATCACCACAATTGGTATCGATTTCAAAATTAGAACCATTGAACTCGATTCAAAAAAAATCAAATTGCAAATTTGGGATACTGCAGGTCAGGAAAGATTTAAGACCATCACAACTGCCTACTACAGAGGTGCAATGGGTATCTTACTAGTTTACGACGTTTGTGACGAGAAATCATTCAACAATATCAATAATTGGTTTCAAAATGTTAAACAACACGCCAACGACGATGTTGAAATGATCCTCGTAGGTAACAAGTCCGATATGAGTGACAAGAGAGTCATTTCTACAGAACAAGGTCAAGCTCTGGCCCAAGAATTGGGAATTGATTTCATGGAAGCTTCTGCGAAAACCAATGACAATGTTGAGAAGTGTTTCTTCTCATTAGCAGGAAAAATCAAAGAAAACATTTACACATACAACGCCAACGAAAATGCAAATGGCAACACTATTAACGTCAACGATAACAAGAGCAGTAAGACAAACAACTGTTGTTAATTAATCTACCATATTTTAGCTCGTCTGCTGTAAGTTAGTATAGTAATCACTTTTTAACCCAAATTGTATCATGTCTCTTTAAAACTCGCAAAATGCCCTATGACGACATTGGTCTCGCGTCTCCTGACGTTGGATCCCATGTTTGTATATAATTTGAACTAAACGTCGACTTTCATAGGAGTCGATATGTGCTTTATATTTATTATGAAAAAGATGTCGCTGGTATTCCTGTATACTTTCCCATTTGCTGGCGTTTGATTTAGGAAAGAAAAGATCGCGCGCTTAAACTTTTTTCATTTTCAAAAAAGATTATTTAAGGTAACAATCGTGCCTGCAAATTTTAATTCCTTCTTATCTAGGTCTCGTGTAAATTATTTGCTACAGGGAACGGAAATATGATAAAAGAGTGAAACGGTTAAAATAAGTTCCGATCTATATAGAATGGTGTATATGTAAATAAGAGATAATGAAAGAATAAAAGTTACAAGTGGGGAGTTATCGTACGGGTAGGGAAATGCTGAGCTTGGTTATTACTAAGTGTTTAAGATTAAGGACTTAGGACTTAGGATATGAGGACTTGTACTAGTAGATCAATATGTATCTACATACTTAAAATTACAAAAACAGTATAGCAAAATAAAGCTAAAAGAGCTTATGTATGTACATGTACCCGCTAGTATTTACATATGTATCTGATACCTATTTTCGAAAAAAAGCACTATTTTGTTTCATTATAATTTTTTTTTAAATAATCCTCCTCTGCGGTGACACTGCTGGTTATAGTGACAAAAACACTGGTCTTGATGATAGAACTGTTGTGGAAGAAGATGACTTAGAAGAGGTCGAAAGGTTGGAAGGAATGTCAGAACGAGTAGGGTGGCCATGGATAGAAGATGATGAAGTGATTAGGGTATTTGAGGAAAATGGAGAAAGAAGAGAGATTGTGAAAAGCTTAGAAAAGGAACACTTTGATGAGTTGGAAGCTAATATGAAAGCTGAGTATGAAAGAGTTTTAAATACTAACAAAACAATTTGGTACAATGAAGTAACGGGTAGTGGAGATAATGTTGCAACAGCAAAGATTGCAACAGCAAAGATTTCAAGCTCGAGGTTACGGAACCTTATGAAGAAACATGATAGAAAAATGCTTAGCAGAATTGTTTAACTTAGATCTGGTTGCGGTAAATTTGGTGACTATTTCAAGAAACGACGAGTTCTTATGGAGGACTACAAACGCCAATGCAGATAAGATGAAACAGCAAAGCATGTGCTGACAGAATGTACATTGTATGAGAACTATAGGTCGATTCTATGGAGAACATCTGAAGATATGAAGGTATCTGAGTTACTTAACACAACAAAAGGGATTCAAGCAATCTGCGTATTTATCCAATAAATAATGAAAAAGTCAAGAGAACAAAAAATATGAATAAATAGTTGAATAGGCGAAGGGATCACAACGATGATGGATAATACAGCCAACATAGCGTGCATAATTCAGAAGAAGGGTGGTTCTAGTCTAATGAGAATAAAAAACTGTCTGTGGGTCTAGAGGGCCTATCGAGATATCTTCTCCTTATAGTAAAAACATGGTTGAAGTTCAAAGCAGTTGAAATATGCGATGGTGACGAAATATCATGGAAAGTATGTAAAAATCTTTGTTATATGTTATATGATGAGTTTGTACTTTGTATATCCAATCGATGCTATTGAGTTAAAAGTAAAAAAAAAAAAAAAAAAAAAAAAAAAAAAGAGAAAAGGTTTTTAGTTATTGCAACTTCTCTTCATTTAGTACCATGAATATCATTAAACATAGAGAGTGATAGTTTTATTATTTCGTTTTATTCAATTCAATTATAGTTCATCAATATATCACGTTTCGGATAAAACTACTGTGGATTTTAAATATTTGAATGGTTAAACCTGATGTCAATTAGAAATACGTCACAAAGTTAATACACATATACATACATATATGGATGCATATGTAGAGTGCATTGAAGTAATATATGTCAGCGTTTACTTGAAAGAAACCAAATAATATTATTAATTGTACCTTTATTTTAACAAAAACGTTTCTGGGAATATTTTAAGATGGGTCCCGCAAAACATGGTGCCTTATATTTAACATTAACATTTTTATTTTTATTTTTGAGATTTCGGCGTATCTGATAAGTTTTACAGTTTCCTATTATGGATTTCCATGTCGCGATTCTTCAATTCCATTCATAATACTTTGTACGTAGTGTATTCAATGTTGATAGACATTTTGAGTTATTGAGCCTTCCATCAAAGAGTACTGTACACATGTGCAATCATTTCTAATTGTCTTATTAATTTTTTAGCTCACCTTCAACATAATTTAATTCTTGTGATTCTACTCCTTCATCATTATAAATTCAACTGTTTTGAAAACACATAAAAACAGATAGAATTCCCCCACATAAGAAATTGCTAAAAGTCGCGAAAGCAAAGATATTCTAATTTAAACCTACTTCAAGCAAGATCTTTGAGCTCAACAATGGTTACCCCTATATCCAAGGAATATACTCCTTCGACAAAGGGTATCATTCTCTACTCCCCTGGAACTTCCATGGCATTAAACTTACTTAACATCCCGTATATGTACCATAAAGTCGATGTTTCAACCAATCTGCAAAAAGAATCATGGTATGTAGAAAATGTTACCTCTAATGGTTGTATTCCAGATAGTTCGGATGGCGAAAAAATTAGCATTTTTGAGTCTGGTGCTATTCTTTAATATATGGTCAACAAGTATGACAAAGACGACGAATCTTCCTATTTCCATGGAACATCCAATTATTACGTTACTCTTGAATGGCTTTTTTCCAAAATTCTAGTATTGGTCCAATTCAAGGACATGCCAATCTTTTCGCCCTTTATGCTCCTGAAAAGATTCCCTACAAAGTCAAAACATAAGCTGACCAAACTCGTAGATTATATTCAATTATGAAAACTCAGTTGAAGAAAAATGCTTCGGGTTTCATTGTAGGTAGTCTACTTACTATTGCTGGTATAGCTTTAGTTGGCTGGGTCTCATGGTTAAAATCGATTTAGAAACGGCATCTTACCCTTTTTGACTGGGTTTTACGATTACGTGCTATTCCTGAAATTTCCAAGGGTTTCAATGATCCCATTCCATTTGTCTATTGGTCCATGGAAGGCCACAAACTAAATCCAGAATTATGAGTTGTATTTGGCGTTGTGTATTCAAAATTCTCGATGTTTATTTTAATGGCCTGGATTATATGTTAATTAAACATATTAAATATTGCTTTAATTCAAAGTTCGCCCTCCGTTTATGTACGTGGAGTGAAGTTTGTACCCGTATGTCCATAATAGAAGCTACAATTCATGCATATGTGTAGGTGGATATTTTTTTTGTGGACATGGGCCTGCGATCTGTTTTATTATTATAGAAAAATTGTGCAGGGCAAGGGTACATGGTACACCACTAGATTGTCTTCTATGTTGCACCTTCTTATCCCAACCCACATTGTCCATATAGTCAACTTTTATTTATTAATAACCCACTCGAAAAAGTTTTAATTTCCTCCATTTGATATATTTGATATATCTGTGATATTTTAATTATTATATCAATTTTTGCAACCCGCGATACAATTCTTTCTCGATAAGGGACGAATCTCGGAATACCTTCATAGATACCTCTTAGCCTATCGATATCATGTTAGAGTCGCTAGTGGCATCACTTCTAAACAGATTTCTTGTAAGTGTTTTTTATTTTACTTTTATACCGTTTACTAATTTCAATTGATAGGGTTCATACGTATGTGTTAACGTGTCAAGGGGCTTATCGAACATACCTAACTTTTCTACAGGTCAAGAATTTTGATTCGAAACAATTAAATATCGGTATTTGGGGTGGAGATGTAAAACTTCGAAATTTAAGTTTAAAACGTGAGGTAAGTTTTGATTATTCTTTGTATATTGGTCGGATGTGGAACCTAACAAAACATATTTAGGCCCTGGATCAACTAAAGCTTCCAATTAATGTTATAGAAGGTCACTTAGGCCAATTAGTACTTCAAATTCCCTGGTCAAATCTTAAAAATAAACCTGTAAAAGTACTTATCGAAGATGTATTATTACTTGCCACGCCAAAAACAGATCAAGACTATGATGCAGAAGAGGAAGACCGTCGCACTCAAGCACTTAAACTTTCTAAACTCGAAGATCTTGAGATTTCAGAAAAGTTATCAGCAGAAAGAAACTTATCATTAGAAGAAATTAGAAAGAATCAGAGTTTTACAGACAGTCTTGTCACAAAAATTATCGACAATTTACAAATTACTATCAAAAATATCCATGTTCGTTATGAAGATCATGCAAGTGTTCCAAATCATCCTTTTTCTCTCGGTATTTGTTTAGAAGAACTGTCAGCAGTTTCTACTAACGAGGAATGGGATCCAACATTTTTACAAACTGCATCAAGTATCACTCACAAACTGGCAACCCTTAGTGCCTTATCCGTGTATTGGAACACTGACACGGAATCGATAAAAGATCTTGAGCCTGAAGATATCCATCAATATTTAGCTTCAGTTCCCGGTATGAAAAATGAAAGGATAGAGTCATTCCAACATATTCTACGTCCTGTTTCTGGTTTGGGTCGAATCACGCATAATAAAGTTGCAACCGACGGACCCAGAACCAAAGCACAACTAATGTTTGATGAACTCGGATTTGTTTTTGATAGTGATCAGTATAGAGATGTCTTATGGGCAGCAGAGATTTTCAGAATATA
This sequence comes from Geotrichum siamense (nom. inval.), assembly GCA_030568955.1. Lineage (NCBI taxonomy): Eukaryota > Fungi > Ascomycota > Dipodascomycetes > Dipodascales > Dipodascaceae > Geotrichum > Geotrichum siamense (nom. inval.). The sequence goes on along the minus strand of JAJMJJ010000111.1, from coordinate 25,982 downwards.
TCAGCGAACAAGAGATTATCGTAGATATAGACCTTCTGTTAGTGTCAAGGAAGATCCGAAAGCATGGTTTAGATATGGCGTTCAAGTAGTTTTGGACGAAGTTCATCAGAAACGAAGAGAATGGAGTTGGGATTATGTATTGGAAAGGAGAGAAGACAAAATACGTTATGTTGAACTGTTTAAGCAGAAAACTGTTTCTTTGACACTTCCTCTGGAGTTATTGGAAGAATATGATGCATTAGAGCGTAAATATAGCTTTGAGGACTTAAGGTTTTTCAGATCTCTGGCTAAGGCGGAATTAAAGAAAGAAAAGATACAACCGAAACTTCAAGTAGAGAAGCCAGTTGCAAAAAGTTGGTCTTCTTGGATTTGGGGAGCTGCTGAACCTGTTGCAACTGATGGAACTGGTGAACCAAATACTGAAATCGAAGATACTGTGCAGATTACAGAGGAACAAAGACAAGAATTGTACGATGCGATTGAATGGGATGAACAAGAAGCTATTTCGGACTCAATTGATATCCCACGAGATACTATTACTATGGAGATTGAAGCTTCTCTGAAAACTGGTAGCTTCAAACTGAAGCGAAACCCCCATAGCAACCCAGAAGATATCGTCCAACTTTTATTTAAAGGATTTTCCTCAAGCTTTTATGGGAGACCTGATTCTTATTTGACCAATATATCATTACATGAATTAAGAGTAGATGATGGATCCAGTGAAACACTTTATAAACAAGTAGTCACAGTGAAGTCACTGACGCTAGGTGATGAAAGCGATGACGAAGATGTACCAACTAAACCTGACGAAGACTCATTTTTCTGGCTCTCCTTTGAGAATAATCCTCTTGACGGTTCTGCAGATTCTAATCTTTTTATCAAGATGAAGAGCATTACTGTATTTTACAATACAATATTTTTCGAAAATGTCATGAGGTTTTTCCGTCCGCCCAAAATTCATTTAGAAACAATAGGTGCTATTTTGAATGCAGCTAATGCAACTGTCGAAGAACTAAGAGATCAAACTAGATTAGGGTTAGAATATGCATTACAAGAACATAAAACTGTTAATATGAAACTTGATCTTCAAGCTCCTCTTATTGTGATGCCATTAGAAGTAACAAGTTGGTCATCACCATGTGCAATTATTGATGCTGGTCATATAAGTGTGGTGAGCCATTTGGTCGGCAAAGAAGTTATTGAAGAAGTTAAGAAGAAAAAAACTCTTCAATATACTGTCAATGATTGGAAACGCCTCGAATCCCTCATGTATGATAAGTTCAATCTAAAGCTCCATAATACACAATTCCTTATTGGATCAAATGTTAGGGATACTATGAAAGAACTTCATAATAATGTGTCTGGTGGCCCTGCTAGAATATTGGATAGAATAAATCTTGATTTTCTGGTCGAAGTATCAATTTTACCTGATGCTCAAAGCTTGACAAAGTTTAAAATTTCTGGAAAACTTCCTTTATTTTTTGGATCAATGTCTGATGCAAAGTATAAGATCATGATGCAACTTATTGATAAGTGTGTTCCAGATTTTTCGTTCGAAGACTTAGATGCATCATCCACAATAGATCCTCCAACACAGTTAGTCCGTGATCGTGGTTATAGTATTAGTGACTCTCTACCTACTTTTATCTCCGATACTAGTTCAGAGTCATCATCTATTGTTTCAGAACCTCAGTTAAGTTCACCAGCGAAAAATGACCAGAAAACTTTTGAATTTAATTTCAAAATTGAAAAAGTTGATATGGCCTTGTATCGTTGTACCAATATTGAAACAATGGAACAGGAACCGATTGTCGACCTTACCTTAGAATCTTTTGATATTTTCTATTATTATAAGGAGAAAGAAATGTATGTAGATGTCAAGATTCAAAAGTTGTCAATGGAGGATTACACTCAGAAGGATTATCCTGTAGAACTGACGAAAATTGCAACTTCAATGGAACTCGAAGATCAAACTTTAGATTCCGTTTTCAATGTCAAATACAAACGTATTAAAACTGATTATTTTGATGATTGTGGGCAGCAAATTAACGACCAAGAAGTTGAAGTTTTCATGTCGCCCATCAAATATGTGGTGTCTCCAAAAAGTTTCTTGACAATATTGGATTTCATCATTACTACGTTTACAAATCCAGATGCTCCGCAACCTACACCCAATTCAAATGCCGAAGAATCTAACTTAGTAGCTAAGATTGATGTTAAAGTAAATATTGATTCTATCCTTATTTTGCTAAATGATGACGGTATCAAACTGGGTTCACTTCAATTGGATAGTTCTGTATTCAATGTGTTTTTGGTTCCTGAAAAGATGAAGGTTAATGCTCGGATTGGAAAACTGAGCGTATATGATGAAATAAACGAAGGAACATCTCGGGATTCTCTCCTAAGACAAATTATCAGCATTGAAGGCAAAGATCTCATTGATTTCAAGTATGAAACTTATGATCCGAATACCCCAGATCTAAACTATAATACTCTATTTTACTTAAGAGCTGGTTCAATCAGACTCAACGTTGTCGAAGAACCTTGTGTGAGAATAATGAATTTTATGTCCAAGTTTGCTCAAATGAAGGCTCTATACGACTCTGCAAGACAAGCTGCAGTCACTCAAGCCAATCAGATTCAGCTTCAGGATGCCAACAAAATTCATTTGGATGTTTTGGTATCTACACCTATTGTGGTGTTTCCTCGTCTTGTTGAGTGGGCAGATGAAGCTGTCTGTGATTTGGTAGTTGCTCATCTGGGTGAAATCTATGCAAAAAATGAATATAAACATTTCCCTGAGGATCCTGAGGGTCCAATTGCAAACCATATGGATGTTGGAATTCGATCCATAAAACTTTCTTCTAATTTCCATTTCAAAGATTCACCTAATCAATATCTTGAGATGATTGATAAACTTGACTTAGTTTTTAACATGTCCTTTGTGGAACCATATGATCATATGACTAGACCTGTTACACTTATTAATGGTTATCTTTCGGATATTTCTATGAAACTAACAGAACTTCAGTATAAATTTTTGATGGATGCTATTTCGGTAGTGTCCAATATATTTGGTGGTGATCCAGCTCTTGAAGAAAATGAATTAGGGCAATTAGAAGAAGAACTAAAGGCTCAAAAGAACTTACAGTCTAATCTCATCAGAGCTCCCATTATCCCTTTAAATACAAATGGGGTCAGTAAGCTTGATATGTCATTTCAAGCAAATAAAATTGCTCTTTCACTCTTTATTAATACTAGAGGTATTCTTGTTGACGATTTACGCACACGTCGACTTACCAAATTTTCTCTTAATAACTCGGGTCTTAAACTTAGAATGAAAGATAACGGGGATATAGACTCTGACATACATATCAAGTCTTTCACTATCCACGATACTAGATTTAAGCGAGAAAATAAGTTCACTGAAATCATTCCTTATGCGGATAATGATGAATATCAGTTTTTATGCAATATGTCTTTAAGTGGTCAAAAACGACGAAAACTCAAGGCTTCTTTAACAGTTGATAATCCTAAGATGATTTTAGCTCTTGATTATGTTTTTGCTTTGAAAGAATTTCTAGATTTTGGTTTCACTCCACAACAAGATATGCCAATTGATGAGGATGACGATTTTTTTGTCGAAATTGATATTGATAGGGAAGAACAAGAGTTGATAGATGTTGCGTCGGAATCAAGTGACGATACTATTCCTCAATATTCCGCTTCATTGAATGCTCAAACTCCCGGACTAATAATTGAATATAATATCAATATTGTGGACGCTTCAGTAATTTTGTTAGCTGATCCCAAAAATGAAGACTCAGAAGCCATCGTTTTCAAAGCTGAACATGTCATTCTCTCGCAGGAAGTCACACTTCTTTTATCTGTCAACAAAGTTGGGGTTTTCTTATGCCGGATGAAGTCTTTTAACAAGAACAGACTACGTATTTTGGATGATTTTTCACTGACCACTACTTTGGACAATCGGGGATCATCGCCTCACTCCGAAATTTCCAAGATTAATATTTCATGTGAACCTCTAGTGTTACGTCTTGCATTACGGGAAGTTCTTTTAGCACTTGATATTGTTAAGCGAGCTTCTCTTTTGACGGCACAAATTGTTCCACCGGAAGAGGATAAAATTCCAGAGGTTAAAAGGTATTCAAGATTTTCTAAGGTACAGCGACTGAAATCCAATGTTTCAAAAGGAAATGGTACATCGCTAACAAGGTCTCGTTCGCTTCACAATCGACCTGCTCCTAGCAATGTCCCTAAACTAAATATTCCAATGATTAGAGGGGAAAAGCTTGTTGCTCAGTTTGAAGGAATGAGATTTATTCTTATCGGAACCCTTTATGAACTCCCAATGTTGGACATGTCAGCCAAACCCTTTACTGTTAAAATGAGAAATTGGTCATCCGATTTAATTATTGATGCAGCAATTGAGACCTCAGTTAATATTTACAACTACGAAAAATCAGCATGGGAACCACTTATCGAACCTTGGGATTTAGGACTTCATGTAAGCAGGTCAGCTGCCTCTAATAGTACAGCTATCAACGCTTTTTCACGTCGTATGGCTGAAATTACTGTTACTGCTCAAACAATATCTATTCTTAACAGTGTTTCTGGTTATTTGTCTGAAGACCCCGAGGAATTCTTAAAAAAACCTCGAGGTTCAGTTGCACCTTATAGAATATTGAATCAAACAGGTTACGATATTGAAGTATGGATAGATAATTCGGATTTAAAGGAAATACCTGCTGGAACTATCATTAAGGAGGGTGAGACAATTCCTTGGAGATTTTATGATTGGAATTTAGTACGAGAAAATCTGAGTAGTGATGCGCAAAAGGTTAACTTAGGAGTCAAGTTGTTGAAAAGTTCTTTTGACCCTATTCGTAACGTTTCTGTCAATACTGTAGGGGAGAATTTACATACAATCTATCCCAAAGTTGATCACATTAGTCACAGAATTATGTGCGAAGTGTCGATGGATGATAGTGTCAAATGTATTAACTTTCGATCGGCTCTTCAGTATGAAAATAGGACTGAGATTCCAATTGATATTTCTATTGGTAATGTGCCTTCTCTTATATGGAGAATTGAACCAGGTCAGTGTAGAGCAATTCCTATTGAACATGCCTTTGATAAATCTATTACTATTAAACCTGATGCTTCACTTGGATTTGGTTGGTCTCGCGAACCAATGTACTGGAAAAATCTACTTTCAGGTTCAAAGTCTATTTCCTGTCTTCCTAATGATCTTAATGGTTTATCCAAATTCTATTTTCAAGCAACTGCTATTTATGATGATTCAATTCCTCTTACACGGGTGTACCCCAATATGACTGTTGTTCTTGCGCCACCGATAGAAATAACAAACTTGCTACCAAGTGACATTATTTACCGCATTTACGATAAGACTACAGGGAAAGATTGGACTCAATATCTAAAACAAGGTGATTCAAGTGCAATACATTATGTTGAGCGTTCACACTTGATTCTTTTAAATGTTCATCCAAAAGATGCCGGCTTTATTAGTACAGAATTTGCTGCTATCAATAATCCAAACAAAGACAAGAAACCAAATTCAAAATTAGTAACACGTTCTTTGGATGGACAACGTCTTATTTTGAATCTACATTACATGTAAGTACAGAATTTTCCTTTCCTTTTTTTTTTGATATTTTTTACTAACAATTATTAGAGATGGCCAGGCAACTGGAAATGGATTGAAAGTCCAGGTTTATTCTCCATATTTAATTCTTAACAAGACAGGATTTGATGTAAAAATCAAAACTCCTTTTAATTATGCTACGTCGAAAGTTCATTCTGTTGCCCATTCTACTGGTGATCATGAAACATTAACAAAAATTGCATCTCCACAAATGTGGTCTTTTGATCATGATGATCGCAGCAATAGAGTAGCTATCAAGGTAGGTGATTCAAAGTATAGTGAAGCTTTAAGTTTTGATTCGCTGGGTAAAGACTCAGACGTTGCTATCCAATCAAACACAAGTCAATCTGAAATTCATATTGGTTTACATGTCAATGAAGGAATTGGAAAATACAAATGGACTAAGATTGTCACTCTAACACCTCGATTTATTGTTAAAAATACATTGGAAAATGATATCAAAGTTCGAGATCCGAACTCCTCGAATATTCTTTTGGTGGGAGCTAATTCGATAAAACCGTTGTCATTCTTAACCAAGGCTGTACAGAAACAATTGATTCTCTCTTTCCAAGGTTCTACTTCCACTTGGACAGCACCATTCAATATTGACAATGTGGGCCGTATATTTTTAAGGGCTCACCAGCACAATGTTGGATATATTTTACTGACGATAGATGTGGTGTTGGAAAATGCATCACTTTACCTATACATCAGTCAAGCTAATGACAATTGGCCATTTGCAATTCGCAACTTCACCAACCATACGTTTCAATTAAACCAAGCAAATCCATATGTCGATGATCAAGGTATGGAGCTTCCACACCATCCAAAATTCGATGCCATTTATTATGATATCCCGCCCAAGAGTATGATGCCTTATGCTTGGGATTATCCCGCTGCACCGTTAAAAGAATTGGTTATCAGAGCAAATGGAAGAGAGAGACACGTCCAACTTGCTGAGATCGGTAATTTACAACCAATGAAGATTCATGCTCAAGGAGATAGACCTGGAGGTATTGTCGACTTGAATGTTGTTGCAGATGGTCCTACTCAAACATTGGTTTTGTCAGATTATGATCCATCACTCAGTATGTACAAAGTTATGAAGAATTCCCAAAGCGTAGAACAATTTACTATTCAAGAGGAGGAAGATGATGAAATTCAAACAAGTTATTCGATTCAGTTGGACGGTATTGGTGTTTCGCTAATTAACCGACGAATGCAGGAACTCTGCTATATTACATTACGGGGAATAGAGTTCCAATATAAAACGTCTGAACTTTACGAAACATACTCTATGAAAATGAAATGGATTCAAATAGATAATCAACTTTATGGAGGTGTGTACCCTATCCTCCTTTTCCCTAGCGTTGTACCTCAGAGTGATAAAGAAATGGATACACATCCTACCATTTCTGGTTCCATAACAAAAGTTAGAGACGATAGTCATGGAGTTCTCTATGTTAAGTATGCCACTATTTTGTTGCAACAAATCACACTGGAGTTGGATGAAGATTTCTTGTTTGCATTTATTGAATTCTTTAATTCAGTTCAAGTTTCTAAGCATGATGATATATTGTGTGATCCCCAACTAGAAGTGCCTGATCCCATTACTGATTCATTTGGCCTTGACATGTACTTTGAAGTTTTGAATATCCAACCAGCCCAAATGGACTTGTCATTTGTTCGAACAGAAAGAATCAATACTGAAGAAAAGGCACCTTCAGATAACGCTATCATGTTTTTCTTTAATGTTCTTACTATGGCATTGGGAAATATCAATGATGCACCTGTCAGACTAAATGCCCTTGTACTCCCAAATTTCCGTACTCCTATGCCACGTCTTATTCAATCTGTTACAACTCATTACCGACAAGAATTTTTCTCACAAGTTCATAAGATTCTTGGTTCAGCTGACTTTCTGGGTAATCCTGTAGGTCTTTTCAATAATTTGAGTTCGGGCTTTATGGACATGTTTTATGAACCTTATCAGGGATATATCATGAATGATAGACCTCAAGAAGTGGGGCTCAGCTTAGCAAAAGGGGGTCTTAGTTTCATGAAGAAGTCTATATTTGGCTTTTGTGACAGTTTCACCAAGTTCACTGGTAGTGTTTCTAAAGGTTTATCCGTAGCTACAATGGATAGAGAATTTCAAGATAAAAGAAGAATTAAACGAGCAAGAAATAGACCAATGCATGCATTATATGGTATATCATCTGGTGCAAATTCGTTCATGGAGAGTATCTCTAGTGGTATTACAGGATTAGCATTGGCTCCAGTCAAGGGGGCAAATAAAGAAGGTACAGCTGGTTTCTTCAAGGGATTAGGTAAAGGTATGATTGGTTTACCTACGAAAACAGCCATTGGTTTCTTTGACTTTGCTTCTAGTGTTAGTGAAGGAGTAAGAAATACTACAACAGTTTTTGATCCTAATGCCATTAATTCAGTTCGACCCCCAAGATTTATTGCAGCTGATGGAATTGTTCGTCCTTATAATTTCCGAGAATCTCAAGGACAAGCTTGGTTGAAAGCAGCAAATAATGGTGAATTTTTTAAAGATTGTTATATTGCCCATCTTGCATTACCTGATAGTGATTTGATCATTGTTGTAACATACTTGAGAATCATGTTGCTAAGTATTGCTACAATGACGACTGAATGGGAAGTGAGGTTTAGAGATTTGCAATCAATCAAGCTGGAAAGAAGTGGAGTGGGAATGGTGTTAAGAGGAGGAGTTCAAGGACCTTTTATTCCGGTAAAAGATCCAAGAAGTTTGAAATTTTTATCAAAGGAAATTAGTACGGCAGTGAGTGAATTTAATAGAAAGTATCAGACTCTTTCCTAGAGTTGTGTATCTAATTTTTACAGTTAGTATTTATATTTTATGTACAGAAGGAGAATTAAATAAGAGAAACAAATGGAATAATGTTTAATTTTCATCCGGATTGAATTTATTTGAATTTTTGATGGTGGATACCTCGTTTTCTAAGGGACAACGATAATTGCTGGGCAGTACAAGAGGGATAAGTTTCCATTTTGATTGAAGTAGCTGAAATATAACCATCGATCGTCTTGAATATTAAAAGAGAATTTGATTTATCAGTAGTATCAAGATAATATTCACCAACAGAATTAATTGGTTGAGAAACTTTAAAATCAGGGTATAAAGCAAGACCCTCCAGTTGTACACGTTTTGTGACATTTTCTTGTGAGTTTGTTTTTTTGTGTCTTACAACAAAGTCATGATCCATAAAAATATTACCAAATACTCTGTATTTTGTAAGGATTGTATCAGTGGAATCGGAATCAATTATAATGCGCCGACTTTCGGTTGTGACTTTCTTGGTATAAGATTTTGTGTATTTGGAGGTGTCAATAGTGTGGGTTTCCGGATTAATATAGAGACCTTGATCAATAACTTTCACAAGGCCTTCGGCTCCAACAGGTGCAAGTTTATTGGTTAAAGTTTCTAGGGTCTCCTCAGCAGCAATAGGCATTTCTGGAGTTTGGAAAAGTACTAAACCATGGTCAAATTTGGTTGGATGTAATGTTTGAACAGAAACACCAGTGAAAGAATCATTTGCAAGTAACGCGGCATGTAGTGGCGCAGCACCTCTATATTTAGGTAACAAAGAAGGATGAACATTTAATCCTCCAAACTCCAATCCATCCAGCACTTGCTTAGGAATCAATTTACCATACGAAACAGCTACTACCATATTCCAATCTCTTTCCTTAGCCAAAGCCTCAACTTCACCTTCTTCTTCAGGATGAAAACAATTAACGTCATTTTTGTCGTTCAATCCCTCAAAATATGTTTGAATTGGTGTCGATACAATATTCTTTCGACCTCTACCTTGAGCTTTTGGCGCTCGAGTAATTAAATCGATTGATCTTACTCGATCAGGGTTAATGCTTTGAAAATTAAGAAGATGCTTGAAAGATTCAGTTGAAAAAACATCACTGCCGAAAAACCCAATATTCAATGGTTTATAGCAGGTGTGAACATTCCGTAGTTGGATCAGTGGTCGGATAATAGATCGTAGCATATTTAGTTTTGGATGTTGAAAAAAAAGAAGAAAAGAAAAAAAACGCGTAGTGAAAAAGTTTACGCAAAAAATGGTGTGCGGCTACAAAAAATTAATTGGTCATATATTACATAATATTTATGGGCTTACAACACCGTCGGAGAAATCCAGTCGGAGATAATGGTCCCGGGACCTTCGGAACTTTCCTGATGAACAGGAAATTTTTCTCCACGATCCTCAGAAATATAAAAATCTGGGAAAAGTTCTAGTTCTAAAATAATTTTATTTATTTATTTCGTTGTAATTTATTAAATGGTTTTATATGGTGGCGGCGTGAGATTTGTATCAAGTTCCCAGTGACGACCTTTTTATTTTTTTGTTGTTGTCTTTGTTTCTTTTTAATACGCAATAATTTTGTGATTCTTTCTTTTCCCCACATATCATCATCATAGCTTTTGCTCATACATAACAATGACAGGATTACTACGCTCTGACAGTTACGCCGATTATGAAGATGAGCAATATAATGAATTTCTCTCATCTACTTCGATAGCTCCCAAAACTGACTTGGTGGTTCTTTCCATGTTTTTTGGACTTGCATTTGTAGCATTTGTTGTATCCTCGATCTATCTGTATGCTACAGGACGACATATTTATGATTCAGAAGGACAGGATATTACGAATTCGCTGCTGATATTTTTTGGGTTTACGAGTCTGGTGCTGGGAATAGCATTAGGACATGTTGGACGGCGGTTTAAGCGCACATATGGTTCAGCTGCTCTATTAAGTAACGACGTTTGGACGGAAGAGGTAGAAGGACCAGAAAATAAGAAGCCAAAACTTGCGATCGTAGTTGTAAGTTCCATTCTACTTACACTATCTGTTATTACATTTATTTTTGCTCTTGCGATGACCTTACTCCTTGCAAGTCCCGATTATCAAAAGGATCCATCTGGTTATGACCAGGATGTTCATGCGTGGTTATTGGGAGCATTCGTAGCTATATTGTTATTTAGTATGATGGCCAGATCAACTTATTTGAGATACAAATACAACAAGCAATTTTCACAGGAACCGATGGAAAGTGGTGTTTATGCGCACGATGTTAGTTGAAAGAAGAAAATGAAGAGAAAAAAGGAATCAAATTCGTGATTTAATAGGGAATCAGTATGGCAAAGTCCAGCAGGTCAAAAATGGACTGAGCCCTCTCGTCTATTGCAGTGTAACAAATCATAGAAATTTTATTGTTTCAGATGTGTTTGTTTTTCATTTTATTTTTATTAACTATTAGTTTATTATCATTAATATTATTGTTTCTTGTTTCCATAATAAACCTATTCCGTAATAGATACCTACAGATAGACAGCTGACAAAATTCGGTGCTAAATCTCTACCTAATAATGACTCCTCTAGTTGGTATAAATATGTATCTACCCTCCATAACATGTCAGTAAAACAAATCGTTATTATTTTCGTGATATTTCCCATAGTTAATTTTATGCCATTAAATCAAAAATATTAAACTCCAATTTTGCCTCTAAATCGCCATCCCTTCTATCACAAAACCCTTTTATCGAATTCTCAATCCCAACATACTGCCATTTCTCGCCACATTTATTCATTTCCAAGCATTGACGACCTAAATGGATAATCATATCTTTCTTGTCGCAAAGACAACTCAAGGTGTCACTATTGATTGATGTTCCACAACCGCTTTCGATGATTATGTAGGAGCAGGAAGCTTTGATACAATCAGGAAATGGAGAAAGGGGATTGGTGTTTGGTGGTGCACCTAATACTGTTGATAGTAGGAAAGTAGACAAAAATGTTGTGGAAAGGTAAGTCATAATTCGCATGTGAGAGTATGGAGATTGGAATAATATCTATGGTATTTATATCTTTTACTTATATAATATAACAGATTTGATTAGCATCCAAGATCTTTGGTAAATACATATATAAATAATATTACAAATTTAAATTGCAAACGACGGAAGAGAACTGGAATAGAATGTTGATAATTAAAAGTATTGATTTGCACATAGGTTAATGCTTATAGAGACTTTTTAAAACAATGCGCTAGAATTAGAATAGATTTATATTTTCATGGATGATTTTAAATTCAACCATACCATGTACGTTTTAAGGTAAGTGAGAAATTCCAAATATACAATTCTATTTTTCCTGTGGGTACACTAATCCACTTGCCTTTCTAGCGTCATCCATGATTTCCATAACGGCTAATGTCTCATCCCAAGGAACCGTATCTTCATTTTCAATTCTACCTTTAGAAATATCTACAGCGACTGCATCAGCTTCCCAATAAAATCCAAACCCTTTCTTTTCAGGCTCAACTCTAATAATATCTTTTGATTTATCATGAAATTCAATGGTATAACATTGAGGACAACTGTGATGTTTACCATAGACAGTTAGGGTACCAAGAGAACCTTCAACTCTGAGAGCTACACGAGAAAAATTTTCATAGAGGGAACATGAATAAATCCCTTGACGTCTTAGATCACGATAAGAAGCCACACCTGCACTATGTACATCGACACCGCCAGCTAAAATTTGTGTCGACATCCAATCAGACTTTGAGGCCTTTTTACCCACATTTGAGTCCAATGCTAATCTAGTCCAAGTAATGGTATAAATACCAATATCCAGGATTGCACCACCACCTAGTTCCGGGTTCTTTAATCTAAATTTACGATCCATAGTATCGTAATTCATAATGGAGTATTCAGAATATGAGCGGTGGATTTCTCCAATAACTTTGTCTTCATGAAGAGCCTTTTGCATGGACTTGACAACCGGGAAAAATCTTGTCCAGACAGCTTCCATGACAAAGACACCCTTGGCTTTAGCAGCATCAAACACTTCTCGAGCTTCCCTGGCATTGAGAGTAAAAGGTTTCTCGAGAAGAACATGCTTGCCAGCAGCAATTGCATCAAGAGCATTTTGCTTATGTGCAACATGAGGTGTACCAATGTAGACAGCATCGACATGAGGATCATTGAAAACGCTTTGATAATCACCATAGGGAACAGCATCAGTGTTATTTTTAAGATTTGAAACAAATTTTAGAGCTTTCTCGAAAGAAGAAGAGCCGACAGCTACAATCAAATGTTTGGCCAATGCATCACTACGCTCGATCTCAAGATCGTGTGCAAACCTAGTAGATATAATACCGGTGGCAATAATACCCCATTTCAAAGAAGGAATCGTCGAAGTATCAGACATGGCAATAGATAATAACAAAATACACGATATTGATGAAAAGAAACAGCCAGAAGAAAGAAAACGAAATTCTTGGAGAAGAATAATAAGAAAGTGACAAAAAAAAGAGGTGGCTAAAATATCAATTTTTCCATTTCCCCCATGTTCCTTCATTCTAGGGTTCAATGCGGAATATGCGATACTGTAGCCAGTTGATGGCTGTCTACAAGGGAAGGAAATACTTTACCTCTAAATGCGCGTCAAAGAAATTAAGCTCTTAACTATCTTAGTACATTCCTTAGAACTACTAATCATATTCACCATGATAGATAGGTTATCTTATTCTTTATTAATGGTACAGTAAAACTAAATGAAGGCAGTGGGTGTTTCCAGAAAGGATATAAATTTCCCATTGTCATGTACAAAATTCCAAAATAACCGCTTTAATTCACACGAAACGTCATAGCTGTGTGGATCTCACTAATAGTTTTCAGCTATCTCAAATAGATATCCATATATTCTACTACAGCGCCCTCCGGTAACATCCTTACTATATTATCCGGTACATTTGGCTTCATAATATAACCCAAACCTGTCATATCTACACTTGATCCTAGCCAAAAGGCAAAGAACTAGAGTATATACATTTGACAAAGAATACAATTCTCAGATAAAACAAAAAAAAAAATAAAACAAAATAGAAAATAATAGGCCGATGATACAAAATACAAGCGCATTGAATATTTCAGTCCCAAGCCACTGATTGATAAAATAGATGAAGAATCATCAGTTCACAGTCCATGTGGAAGAGAAACTTCATTTCAGCAACTGTTTGACAATTAACCCTTTCCCCACTAGTAGCAACCCATTTTAATCTTCAACTTCTGGTGCTGAGTTCTTGTTGCAAAATATCGAAATTCTGTAACCTCAAAGAATGTGGAATACTACGACAGAAAGGATTGTGTGATCTTTGCTGAACTATACGAAAACAGTAGAGAAGAGTAATTGTCCATGGATAAATTTAGTAATTAACACTTAGAACTTCTTTGAAATCTTATTGTTGTGAAATATCTTAATGGGCAATAAAATTTTGAACCTCAAAAAAGAAAAAATCTACATAAAAAATTTTATGAATCACGGATTCTTTTTCTGTTGCTGATACATTTTTGATTTGGATTGGCCAACATCACAATGCTTGAATACACATTTCCGCTATCCTCCAGGAGTACGATATTTACTTTGAGACAACCGCAGGAAATTGCACACTATTCTCTCGACATCAATCGGGAACAACAATTGCACAGTTCAACACAATTACGATACTTTTATTTCCCTGAAGAAGAACTAGCCAAAAGGCCTAATTTGAATGAAGGACATAAATCATTTATTGAAAGACAAACTCCAGAAGGTGGAGAACATTTGAACCATTTATTAAAGTCAATTATGAGTTATGAACAAGTAAAACGGAAAAAGATTAGGACTGAATTTATTACATATCGAGGTGTTTTGACAAGGCTTTTGATTTTACCGTTTGAAAATCGGAAAGATATTGATATTAATATTGTGCGGTTTGATGGACAGATTTTTATGGAGAATGATCATGAATTGTTGGAGGCTAAACGATGGAAAGAAGATGATCGAGCAAAATTGATGGGGTATTGGGGGTACAAGTTTGAAACATTGGCAACTCTTCCTAAGTCTTGGACAGACTGTACGCGTGAGGAAATTGAGAAAAGAAATAAAACGGTTGTCGATAATATTGCAGAGTATAACATTGTAGTGAAGACTGGTGTAGGGAAACGAAAGGTTATTCTAGGGGCTGAAGTTGACTGTGTTGGTGACTACTTGCCTTCTGACGATGCAGATGATGATAAGTTAAATCATTATATCGAACTAAAAACTTCCCGTATTATTCAGGACAGAAGGGGTGCTACATATTTCGAATGGAAACTACTTACAAGTTGGGCTCAATCATTTTTAGTTGGTGTACCTAAAATTGTATATGGATTTCGTGATGATAATGGTATTGTAAAATCAGTTGAGGAATATGATGCGAAATCAATTCCGCAGACAATACAAAATCATGAAGGAAGATGGGACGGGAATCAGTGTGTATCTTTTTACTCAGCTTTGATGGATTGGTTGGAACAAACTATTCCATGTGATGAAAATATAGCTTGGAGATTGCAATACACTGGCAGAAGTCAAGAATTGAAGCTTTACAGACTTGATGCAGCGCAGGAAACCAAAGTATTATGTACAATGCTTCTTGATGAATTTGTTCAATGGAGAAAAGAAATTCGTACATAATCTCATAATCTAATGTAAAGACTCTAATATAAATGGATGTTTATTTTCTTCTCCTCTTTCTTTTATCTTCTTCAATGTAGAGAAGTTTGATACATGGAATTGGCAATTAGTAAATCCCCATGGCATGCCAAAATATTTCAATGCAATATAACCAACAATACTGGCACACAACAATCCTCACACCAGTAGCTACCAGAGTCACAATTCCCGCAAAAACATAGTTAGAATTAAGCACAATTTTAAGTGCTTCCACCGTATTAAAACTCACTGCCCATCCCAAAAGTTTTGCCGCCAGCGGCACATCATATTGCCACACCACCATTAATATAGGAAACAATTTAGAAGATGACGATACCACCAACGCCTTTGACAAAATTTCTGGTGGTGCATAGGACCGACACATCAACCATACTGTTAAATGCAATGACACGCTATCCAAAAGGCAATATGAAAGAAATGTTGCGTATTGGGCTAGCACTGGGAGTTGGAATACAAAGTCTCCAAAATATGAAGGATCGGCTTGGGCCCATGTTAGATAGACATCGAAAAGAATTATGAGGACCCAAAATCGTAGTGATTTCGTGCGATCTAATTGGTTAAAGAGCATGTGACGGTAAGCTTGAGGACGGAGTAGAAGTAAATCGATGAAAATAAGAACATTGTCGTACTCCACATATTTGTCAACAAATTTGTTACACCGTGGGCATGCTGTTAGTCGTATATTACTCGCCGAATAAATGGTGTAGAGCGAATCCACCGGTTGTGTGCATTCAATACAAATCATTGAGCTTGCCGGTTTGTAAAAAAAAGAATAGATGGTGGGGCTGAAATTAAAATAAAAATGCTTAAAAATCAAAATAAAAATCATTTTCTACATTTTACTGCCTATTTTTACGTTACACCAAATTTTCAATACTTCAACAAAATTATTGATTTCTTTCATAGTATTTCCAGCATGAAGACATACCCTAATTCTTTCTTTGCCAAGTGGAACCGTGGGATATACAATTGGACGTACAACAAACCCTTCATTCTGACATTTGCGTGCCAAAGATCTCGAATCTGAACAAAGTAATGCAAATATAGCACTTTCTGGAACTTCTGGTTCATATTTGATAAGTCCTTGAAAGTCAGTACCTTTGAGAACAGAATGAAAGTGTTTCAACAATTGCCATAGCTTTTCATTATCCTAGTGAATAGGGTTAGAAATAAGTGTATCAGGACTTCAAAATTGAACTAACTTACATCAATAAAGGATGGAGAACGGAGGTAGTTGTACGCAGATTCAATTGCTGCAAGTGTGAAATAACCGGGTGCTGTTGAAAATATAAATGTTCGACTATAATTTATAAAATACTCTCGGAGCAAAGAATGGCATAAGACAATTCCTAAAAAGAGAATGTTAATTCACAATCAAAAAAAAAACTTATTCATACAGCATACATACCTCCATTAGCACTCAAAGCTTTACCGAAAGTGTGCACTCTGATTGCAATTTTTTCTTCTAATCCCAAATGGCTAACTAATCCAGTCCCTATTACTCCAGTAGCATGAGCTTCATCTACAATTATAAATCCTCTTCCTTTCACCTTTTTCTCGACCAATTCCACAATCTTTAACAATGGAGCGACGTCTCCGTCCATACTATACACACTTTCAACTCCCACAAAAACGTTTCCACCTGTATCTTTCACCGTCTCCAACAACTCCTCCAACATTTGCATATCATTATGTCCGAACGCTCGTCTGTCTGTACATCTTGACAATCTCATTCCATCATGAGCACTAGCATGTATATACTCATCATAAAACACCGAATCCTTTTCACCTGGTAATGTACTATACACCCCCACATTGGCGTCAAACCCGGACCCAAATATCAATCCATCCTCGGCTCCATGCACCTCCGGAATCACAACCCTTTCCAAATCCTCAAACATCTTTGAATTTCCATCCAACAACCTTGATCCTCCGCTTCCCATCATTTTATTCCTCTTAACAATACTCAAATACTCTTCAAAAAACTTACCATTACTCGTCAATGATAAAAAGTCATTAGATGAAAAATCAACATATTTCTCTCGTTCAAATACCGTTAATTGTCGGAACTGAGATTTTTGTTTTCTGATTGAAAGTTTTTGTGCAATGTCTTGATGTAATTTGGTGTTCATGATAATAAGTTTTGCAGTAAATTTGGGGGAAAGTGACAGACAAGAAGAAAAAAAAAGAGGGTTAGAATAAATTGTTGAGTCATATTGAATCATCTGAGTCATCCAATGACTCCTTACTTAAACTTTATTTCTACTGGTCAACATCCCGGGAAAAAAAGTGGAGATAAACCTTAAGCATTTCGAGAAATATGACGTAATCTCGATTTTATGGAGAAGTTGACTGAATCAGAAAAAAATATATATTATGAATATTAGTAGCAGATAAATCCAATCAAAACTTGTACGTTCATTCAATACATAAATATGTATGTATATAACACGTTTATTTAACAGAATATCAGTAGTCTGTCTTTTCACGTTTCCTTCCCTCTCTTTGCTACTTGTAACTAAAAAAGATGCTGGCTACACTTAATACATGCGTACATATTAATCAATATGTATTTTTGTTTGTTATCATTATTTATTTCTTTATTTGGATACTTATGAATTAATGATAATAATAATAGTAAATAAATATATGGCAAAATATGTGTATATATTATATTGTTTGTTAATCTTAGGCATTATCCCATACATAAACAATTGCATTGTTTGACCACCGTATAATCCAAGTGTAATGTATGAAGCAGTGATTTCACTGTTGCCATTTGACAGTCGTTAATAACAGAGTGGCACAAACGCTTGTGAAGTTTGGTCACGTTGGACAAAGTGGGTCCGTTACAAACTATTGTTATGGAAAGTGACAAATGGTGTGATGCCATTTATTTTCATATCTTTGAAATTTGGCCCGAGTCCGAGTCTTCTTCTTATGCCCGATGTTTACTCACTGCATGTAATTACAGGGTAACGGTCATTGATTTGTTCTCAGTGTCTTCAACTACACGATTCCATTCAAGTTTATGTTTACTTAAAGATTTCAAATATTACAATCACTTTCCAAGGGTTGCAATCTTTTGACTTTTGTTTACTAGATGTTTACTTACCTATTTAAACAGATTGGTGAGTATCAAAAGTTTTAGGCGAGTGTGAATCTGCTTTAAGGAAACAATTTCAACTGGTATAGAAAAAATAATAAACTTGAAAATATCACAAAAAACTCGATTTGGAAATTAAACTATTCTCAATTTGACAAAACTAGTGTTTACACCAAACTAACGAGACTTTTTTGTCACATCAAAAAAAAATATGAATAAAACAGTATATTCTCCTTTTTTTTTCTTAATAGTTTTCTTCTTTCTTTCTTTTATCCAGCTCCTATTGTATGCCATATTTCCCCTCTTCTCTATAGCTATAGATAACTCAGCAAACATTTCATAATGGCGCCGAAAGGCAAATCTTCTAAAAAGAATCACAGCACTCCACCTGTAAATCAGTCAATTAGTACTGGTGGAGAAGATGGTAGTGGGGGTAATGGTAGGTCCTTGGAGTCAGCTGGAAGTGCAGGAGTAAGATCTACTTCAAATAGATTTCAAGTACTGCAAACTAGTGATGGAGAAAGCAGTAACAGTAGCAACAGTACTGGTGGAAGTGTGAATGCTAGTGTTAGTCCTGATCTCCCTAATATTGGCAAAGACAAGGATGCAAACAAAGAATGCAACACGGATGTTGCCACTAGCACAAGCAAAGATAACAATATTAAGAATGGTAATGGTTCATCAATGATAGAAAAAGATGCTACTCCAGACATAATACTATTTCCAAACAGTAATACCTCATCTACTACTACTCCTAGGTTTGTTCCAATATTAGCTAACAAGTCTGTAATAGCCGGGTTTATCAACAAAATAGCAAATACCTCAACAGATGTGATTACATCTGTAAAGGGTTGTCCAAAAACTGACCCTGGAAAAGGTATGAATACCTGACTTCAAATCCATGTCATTTACTAACGAGTTAAATAAAGTAACTAATGCTAAGGATGTATTAGATTCTCTTTCAATCAATATTAAAAAAATTACTTCTCAAAATGCTCCACTACAGTCCTCAGAGGAGAAATCTTCAAACAAAAGGCAACCCAATGCAAATACTGCCTCTCAAAGTAAAGTGATGGATGCTCATGTTCAACCTAATAAAAATGTATCTAAGGTTTCCACTACAACGAAAAGAATACAGTCAAAAGAATCTACTAGTGGTCTAGATGAAGTAGAAGTAACATTTAGTCAAAAGAAGGACAAAGTCAATGACATGGCTTCTAATACAACCCAACCAAAAGACGGTGTTGCAATTGTTAATAATGCAACAGTTAGTCAAGATATCTTGTGTTGTGTTCAAAGAGGTGAGAAACCTAAAATTGTTGTAACTTCCTCAAAGTTAGATCAGCAAAATGTAAAGTCCACTAAAGAAATAGGGAAAGGCTCAAGAAAATCAAATCAAGGTGAAACCAATTCTTCAAGTAAAAGCAATTTAAAGATTTCTGAGGTGAATTCACAAACTTCAAAAAACAAACCCAATACTGCTGAGCAAGCAAAGTCCCAAAGTAAGACACTTTATGACAATAGTAATATGAAAGTTGCTACTACTGGAGACAGTACTAAAAAGTATGAAGTCCGTTCCAAAATTCAGAAATTTATGCAACAGACATCTCCTGGAATTACTCAGTCGGATGAAACTGAAAATAAACAAGTCAATGTTAGTAATGGTAAAAGTTTGGATAAAGTCAATCTTAAAAGTGGTGAAATCAGTCAAAACTTTGAGCAGAAGTCTATGAATCAAGCGCGAAAACAAACCGAATCTGTAAAAGTTCCTGGTGGTAAAAAAGGATATTTGGAAAATAAAGATGCAACTAAAGTAATTGGTACTACAAAACCGTCGCAGTCAAGTCCAAAAGTTCTTAAAAGCAATCACATACCAGAGGTTCAGACTGATAATAAGCTTACTCAAGAAGTATTGGCGACAAAACCTGTTGTAAAGGATAATCAACAACATCTGACACAATCACAAAGAAAATCATCAGGTCCTGAGTCTTCCAAGCAACCAGCTAAACCATGTGGAAATCCAATTGACCCAAGTCAACAAACAGAAAACCATTTGGTGAAACCAAAAAAGAATGAAAAATCTACGATAAACTCCAACAATGACATTTCTAAAAATTGTGATGCAGGATCTCCTAATCCTACAGAAGAACAAAATATTTTAGGCAATAATCAAGTTACCAGTATCATGGAAAGTTCTAATGTTAAGAAATGTGTTTCTAATCCACCAACGCCACGAGTTAAGTCAACAGAAAAACCTGGGGGTGTACCTACTTCACCAAAGAAAATTCTAAATGCATCTTCATCTCCTAGCATATTACCTTCAAATGAATTAAGTTCTACAAACCTGGCTGCAAAAGCTGCGAATTTGCAAACAATTGCAAAGCCTAATCCTGAAAGTGCTAAACCTAATGGAACTGAGTCACCAGTTCTATCTCCACCCAGTGGCCCTGTAGCATCTACTAGAACGTACTCTCAACGTAACCCATCGTTTAATTCAACTGTAAAGAACCAAAATGCTCATTTACCCGATGTGTATACACCAACCCAACCGGCATCCCATTTAAAGCGTCAAACCTCCCAAATGAATACACGACAAGTGTCCAATAATGGTACTCAATTCTATGTACCATCACCACCTGTAATAAATCAGCAGCATTTAAATCAACAGCCATGTTTTCAACAACCGCAAGCACATCAACGTCATGGACGTCAACAGCATTTACATCAACCACAGTTCAATCAATCACAATTCAATCCACCGCAGTTTACTTCACTTCAGTTTAATTCGCCCCATTTGCATGCACAACAACTTTTCCCATCCCAGATTCCGTTTCAACCAACATTAGTATATGAACAACTGCCAACTCCAACTATTACACCTCCAACAGTGTACAGTTCTATTAATCCATATACAAATACTGAGATCAAGCATTTAACACATCACGTTAGTCAGCAATCTGCGGCAGAACTTCAAGGTAACTCCAGTAATCAATATATGGCTAATCATCAAATTCAACCTGGACTTCAATATAATACACCTAATACGAGAAAACAGAATAATACGTACAATCAAGTGAAGGAATCTCGAAACAAAGGCATGGCAACTGGAAATCAGATTCAGGAAAACAATGCATGGCGCCTTTCAAATCAGACAACTCAAATCACGGACCAACGTCAAACGTCCAACAACAATCAGAGAAATAATAAAGAATCTTTAACAAATGAAGCAGGAAACCGTGTTTTTAGTGAAAATGTACGGACAGAACCCAAAACTACACTCCCGTTAGTCTACAAAAATAATGATTTTTATCCAAAAAGTCATCACCAAAATGAAGGTTCAAACCCACAGAAAAGTTTTCCAAATGAAGTTAAACCTGCTCTAAGCAAAAGTATGTCGACAAGTAATGATTACCAGTCTAATGAAAACAGATCACAACCTTCTCGCCCAACAACTAATCAAAGGTCAGTCTCGTTAACGTCACCATCTGCTATTAATATAAGCACAGATATTCCTGCTCAAAACTATATTAGTTCTTCAAACTTACTTGTAGAAACTTTGGCCCAAGTTGACAATTATGGTTCTTTGCAAACAGAGCATTCTGGTGAGAACTGTATTGATTCTCCTAAGTTAACTGTAGAAACGTTGACCCAAGGTAGCAATTCTGGTTTCATACAAACTCAGAATCCTAAATCCCTTCGATCTTCATCGCTTCCAAATATCCCATACTCTGGTGAACATGTTATTATTAATACTTGTAACAATATCGGCAATAGCTCAGTTCCCAATTCTCCATACCTCATGCAACAAAATATCCAGGTTAATGAAACGAATGATGAAGTCAATCTTTCGGATATATCGACACAACCATCTTTTATAGAATTCACAGATTTAAAATGGAAAACATTTGAACCTCAATCTTCTAACAAAAATTCATATTTTCATTGGAACAAGTCCCTACAAACCCCTGAGTTGGCTAAGCAAGAAATGAATTTCAATGATCATGTCACACAACTTGATTTTTCAAACACCTTAAAAACTACAACATCCCATGTAGCTCCCGATATTGTCATCCCTGACTCTACTTATCGGATGGGGTCTATCTGGTCTAAATATTACCCAAATTTGAATTACCAACAGGCTATGACACAAGTTGATGGCGATTCCACCATCCTTGATACTTTAAATGACAAAATCCAATCCGGATTTGTTCCACCTGAAGACCTTAATCAACCTAGTTTAATAGATATGTATATTAAGGAGAAGGAAAAATGGGAGGCACTTGAAAACCCTGAGCTTGAAATCCTGAAAAATCCAAGACATAGATATAACAAGAAAAAGGGATAAAGAAAAAAAAATACAGTACAGATGACAAGAATATCTGTATTTATTTCATTGAAAAAAAAGTAACAAAATAAGTTACAAAAAAACCGAAAGTATGTGTGTAGTAGTACCTATATCTAATCGCTGATAGGTACTGTATGTTTTTATGAATAAAATTTCTCTAATGTTGCATTTCATTTTAATATTTCCTTTTGATTGATCATTGTAAAAAAATGAAATCTCCTTTTTCATTAAATTTTTCTGTTATAGTTTATTTTAAAGAACAATTGCCAATTTACATGTCAACAATAATAATAAAAAAAAATAGATTTAGAAGATGGTGTGAATAATTAGTTATAATAATTTTACGTGTCCATTTTGGTTTCTATCAAAATTGGAAAATAAATAAATAAATAAATAAGCTAAAATCCATGAAAATGGTTGTTTTATTTCTGAAAAATTAAATAAAATGACATAAAATAAATACATAAGAATTAAAAATATATTCTAATACAATCAAAGTAAGAAAAATATCGTGTAAAATAAATTGAGAAGACACATGAATGACAAACAAATGTGTAGTGTCTGAAATATATACATTTGACTTCCATGGCATAGTCTCAGACAGCAAGAGGATTATTCAGGCTATCTTTACTTCTCTTTCTATTCTGGCCACCTCTTGAAAGATATACATGCTCCTTCCCTCTTGGAATTTCGTCCCATTTGACATTAGGACTGACTCTTGAACCGCAGCTAGATAAACTTGAATCAGATCCCTTAGAACCTAAAAGTAAATAATTACTTTTAATCCCAACAATTCCTGTAGGTTCTTGAAGAACAGAATATTCTGAACTAGAAGATTTGTGGTTTTCGTGTTTATTTACAGATGTTCTAGCCTCCATTTCTTTCATTTCTGAGACCATTTCTTGGAGAACTACTTGAGACATTTTGCGGTGCTGTTCTTGAAGGTGTTCAGTTTCGTGGTTCGAGAACATGTGGTGGATGGGGATGTCCGGCTTCAGTATGGGATTGGGAGTAGGTGGGAGAGGTCGAGGTGTACCAGTGACAGTTGTGGTACCGGAAGAAGAAGAAGAAGAAGAGGTTTTGAACCAAACAGTTTCAAGACCAGGTCGAGAAAATGAAGCATCAGATTCTTCGGAAATGCTTTGAAGACTCTCACGACTTTCAGGACGATCATTTTTTAATTCCAAGTTTTGTTCAGAAGCTCTTTGTTGCGGTGTTAAGAGGGTAGCACGTCCTTTGATAGAGCTGGATTTCTTAATTGAGCTTGATCGTTTAATTAGATGACAGTATTTTTGACGCATTCTGTCTTCATGTAGGGCCCGCCTAATGTAGCTTGCTGTTCTTTGAACATGTTGTGGTTCAGATTCAAAAAATTTTCCGTTTAGTGAACCTCGACGTGAGGATAAAGGTGTAATACTAACAGCGGATCCACTATGGGTATCTATAACTTCTGCCTGTTCATGTGAGGTTGGAAGAGGTAAAGAAATAATTGATTCATTCTCGTCATTGCTAGTGGTTGACAACATCTTTTCATTTTCCCTCTTCCTCATGGCAACACCAACAGCTATTGCATGGGATAAATAGTTTTTCCAGGCATTAACAAAAGCCAATGCTTCATCCAAGTTTTGTTCAGATTCTCTGTCCATTTGAGCTATTCTTCTCAGTGATGGTACTGAGATCATGTGGCCGGCGGCTCTCAAACTTTGTCTACTTGGCCTAAGTCTAGGTGATTGATTGATTTGATAAACATAGGAGCTTGCTGAAGACTGCCGTGAAAAGATAGAAGACTTTGACATAATTGAATTACGTGACGCTGAATAATTTTTGGTCGAGGTTTGGGTACGATTTTGGCTCTGTCGTCTGCGATTGTGTCCGTCTGGTTTAGTTGGCGTATTATACTCAGTTCTCTGTTTCCAAGACGATGGCGATCCCTTGCCAGGACTTAATCGGTCCCTAAAACTAGTTCTACTAACGTGTTTCCAGTTGCTGTTATCATTTTCGGGTGCTGATTCATTCAAATTATTTTTCCTGTTGAGCAAGAATCTTGAAATTCTGCTTCTTTGTGAGGTATTGTTTCTGTGTCTAAATAAAACCCAGTGCCTTCGTGATTTGACTCGGAAAAGTCGAACAAAAAATCTCTTTATAGGTGCTAATCTCATTGCTGGAGACCGCTTAAGAGTTGTAACGTAATTCATCTGAACAAGACTCTCCTTTGATTTAATTTCCAAGGGACGTACCACATGAGCTTGAACTTGTTCTTTTTCTTCTTCCTGATGTGTTTGATAAACAGCATTGCGTGCAGCAGCAGCTCCTGCATTAGTAGCAACTTGATATTCAAGAGGTCTATTTGAAAATGATGAATCAGAGGATGTAATAATATTGTCAGAATCAAAAGCTGTGGATTTCTTGAAACTGACAGTTCTTTGAAGAACTGTTCTCCGCTTACTAAATAGCGACCACTTTGGACTAATTTCAGATAGCTCATTATGAGCCGAATAAATAGACAAAGACGACGACGATCTCTGAGCAAAATGTTGAAGAGATCCCTCGGGCAAAGAGATTCCTGTTAATGACACTTTATGTTTAAACATTCCCGGAAAAGAAAAACTTGGAATAGCACTATAAATAAACGTATATGAATATGATGATCAAGTAGTAATTGGTAAAATGAATAAGAAAGAAGAGAGAATAAAAGAGAATCAAGATATATATTTTTTTTTCCTTTCAAATTCTCTCTTTACTCCCTAATCTTTCTTATCCACCAACTGATCCCAACCCTTTATTTTTATGGATCCAGTGAGTTTTATTATATGGCTGGGTATTAAAAACAATGATAATAATAAGTCTAAGGTACACGCCATGTACAAAGGGCCAAACCTTAAATTTTCTAGATGGCTGGATTCGCTTACAGCTTCGGCGCAGCCACGCACATAGAACTTCGCCTTTTATAGCTTAGTCATTTTTCGGGTAGCGTGTTTTGTACACAATCAGGTACTTGTAATTCTTACTGGCTTCTACTTTATATTCTAAAATTACATGAACAACAGAGCAAATAAAATAAAATAAAATAAAATAAAATAAAATAAAATAAAATAAAATAAAATAAAATAAAATAAAATAAAATAAAATAAAATAAAATAAAATAAAATAAAATAAAATAAAATAAAATAAAATAAAATAAAATAAAATAAAATAAAATAAAATAAAATAAAATAAAATAAAATAAAATAAAATAAAATAAAAAAT